>MDKI01247616.1:0-12165 GCA_005239505.1 Nicotiana paniculata
CATCTCCAATTCACCTACACATGAAATAAACTCTATTATGCACATAAAAAGTGTATTTTATCAGTAACACACATAAAATGTAGGGCATATAACATGTAAAACTATGAATTCTAGCCTCGCATCACTGCCTCACCCACATCGAACTAGATCAATGAATTTTATCATATGGAACTGTAGAGATTCCCAGTCGCCAGACTTCAAAAGAAATTTTCGCTCCTTGTAAACTACTACCAACCACCTCTAGGAGTACTTCTTGAAACTCATGTTCAAGATCATCAAATCCTTCGAGATGACTTCTCCTTCACTCACCTATCACAAGCACCTGCTGAAGGCCGTGTAGGAGGAATTGTGGTGTTGTGGAATGATCAGATGGTTCAAGTATCTGAAATTAGGATCACTAACCAAGACGTCCACTGTATGATCCAGGTATGTCAAAACAACCCCTTTTGTTTTATTTTCAGCAATTTATGCATGTAATGCTACTGCCTCTCGTGAAGTCCTATAGATAAACCTGAAACATATAGCTGATTCCTATAATGGGCCTTGGCTGGTGGGGGAGACTTTAACGACATCCTATTTTCAAATGAAAATTTTGGTGGTCGCCCGATAAATAATTCTAGGGCTGACTTGATGCTTGAATGTCTAAACTACTGCCAACTTATAGACTTAGGGTTTTCGGGTAGCAAATATACTTGGACGAATAAAAGAAAATGCGGTTCTTTAATTTTAGAGCGTCTAGATCGAGTCGTAGCAAATTTTGCTTGGTTACAACTTTACCCCGAAGAACATGTACACCACCTTCCTAGAACTCATTCGGACCATTGCCCCCTATTATTAACATTAGATAAACGTCTTCATAAAAAAGGAAACCTGTTTAGATTTGAAACTATGTGGCGCTCACACCCTGAATTTCCCCACTTAGTAAATCAAATATGGTCTCCTAACCCTCCAATAATAGAAGCAATTACTGATTTTACCGCCCTAGTAAAACACTGGAATATTAACACGTTTGGAAATATTTTCAAGAAAAAAAATTCAATCATTGCCAGACTAACAGGAATACAAAGATCAATTCACTACCCTACTAGCACCTTCCTACAATCTCTAGAACACGAATTAATAGGCCAATACAACCACTTACTAACCCTCGAAGAAGATTTTTGGAAACTAAAATCGCGTACTGATTGGCTTAATAACGGAGATTCCAACACTAGATTTTTTCACCTATCTACTCTCAAACGTAGACGCCGTAATCGAATAACCGCTTTAAAAAATTCACTGGGTGAATGGATTACAGACACTAACTCTTTACAACACATTGCATTACACTACTATCAAGACCTATACACCACACAACATGCTACCTCCCCCAGGAAGTATGCAACACATACTTACAATACCCTTTCCCAACAAGACTCTGATACGTTATCTTTCCCAATTAGTGATCTAGAAATTTATTAAGCAGTCCAATCATTTCAGCCATGTAAGTCACGGGGGCCGGATGGACTCCACCCCCTCTTTTACCAAAAATTTTGGCCCCAAACAAAGTTCTCCTTAAACTCCTTTTGCAAGAAAGTTTTTCACCAATGCTATATTCCAACAGACATCAAGGCCACTTATGTCTGTCTAATCCCTAAAGTTAAGATCCCTTCTTCAATGACTCAATTCCGACTCATAATTTTGTGTAACACCTTATATAAAATTATTTTAAAAATTATTGTTAGCGCATCATGCCTTATCTTTATAAACTAATCAGCCCGAACCAATCTGCCTTCCAGCAAAATAGAAGAGCAGCTGACAACTCTATAATTGTCCAAGAATTAATCAACCATTTTCACCAATCCAAATCCAAATGCCACAAAATGCTAATAAAAATAGACCTTGAAAAGGCATTCGATAGAATGGAATGGATTTCATAAAAGAGCACCCTAACGTACTTTAATTTTCCCCCAAAACTCATGAAACTCATTATGTCCTGTGTCTCCATTACTACCATCTCTATCTTATTCAATGGATCACCAACGAAATTTTTCACCTCCACTTGTGGACTCAGACAAGGGGACCCCCTTTCCACCTATCTATTCATACTATGTATGGAAATATTATCGCGACAAATCAATAATGCAGTTGACTACACCATTTGGAATCCCATCACTCTCAATAAAAATGGTCCTCAAATCTCTCACCTCCTTTTCGCGAATGATATTATCCTGGCCTCCAAGATAGATACAAACAGTTATCATCAAATCATAGGCATTTTTAATCTATTTTCAGAGCAATCAGGCCAAAAACTAAACTTAGACAAATCAAAAAAAAATTCTCTAAGAACACTCATGCGCATGACAAATCCTTCATCATGTCATGCTTTAGTATGCAAGAAGGTACATCCTTTGGAAAATATCTAGGTTTCCCTATCTCCACTTCTAGACCTCACAAAAGAGACTATCAATTCTTACTAGATAACTTCAAGAATCGACTAGCAGGTTGGAAAACTAAGCACCTGTCAATGGCTGGTCGTACCACCCTAATCAAATCGACTCTTAATACTCTCCCAAACCATATCATGCAATTCACTTTACTCCCCCAATATATCATCAAAAGAATGGAGACTTACCAAAAAAAAATTATGGGGCACTACAGATTAAAAACGAAAAATACACCTTGTAGCATGGGAAAAAGCTACGGATCATAGGGATAATGGGGGGTTGGGAATTTAAAAATTACGCCAAAAAAATGAGGCCCTAATTGCAAGCACTGCCGGGAGACTGTTCCATAACCCCTCCACCACCTGGGCCTCCTTGCTCATTTCCAAATACGTCAAACCTAATAAGGTTACTAACAATATATAGATCCATGCTTTGGAAACAGATTTTGAAAGGGTGGAATACTTGCCAAATGGGCCTCCAATGGCAAGTCACTAAGGGTACTAACATCAAATTTTGGTCGGATAGTTGGATAGCACCAAATACTACTCTTCCTAGCCTTATTTCGGGACCTTTAACTCAATTCGAACAAAACTTAACTGTAGCTTCAGCCCTGCAACTACACTAGAGCCCAAACACTACAATATCTTTTGACATACCCCAACAAATAATACAGCTTATCAACAACACACACATTCCCCAATTTGGTAATTATCCAGACTACATCAAATGGGATTAGCTGCAATGAGCCAATTTACGGTCCATTCATGTAACTTAACTTTAACAAACTTTAATCATAGAACAAATCACTATGGATGGACTTGAAAATTAAGGGCCACTCCCAAAATCAAGCATTTCATTTGGCTATCTTGTCACAATCGATTACCCACTAAAGAATTTCTGCAAAAACTAGGAATAACTCACTCAAACCAGTGTCCTCAATGTCCTGGGAAAGTGGAACCCATTGAGCACATATTCTTACAATGTGTTCATGCAACTTCCTTTTGGGAAAACCTAAATTTAATTCAACTCATAAAAATATTACTACTCACTCCACCCTTAACCACTTATAGCTCAAAAAGATCCTATCCAAAAAACATATTGTTCAAGCACACAATATCCCTCTAAATCATCTAATCCCTTTTGCATTATGGCATTTGTGGACTACACACAATAAAAACCACTTCGAACGCGTACTGATCTATCTTTCCCATAAATTAGTTATCAACTAGCAACGAAGCACTTCTATCTAACTTCAAATCCAATGCTCCCACACCTAAAGATCCCTATGTATGTAAAATGGGAACCTCCTAACCCAGGCATAATCTTCTTAAAACGGATGGTGCCTTCAGCTCAAACAATTCACAGGCAGGCTATGGAGGAGTCTTTAGAAACCAACATGGCGAATGGGTCATGGGCTACGCAGGACAATACAAAGCCACCAATGTCATAGACATTGAACTAATGGCACTACTATGGGGTTTACAACTAGCAATACATCATCAACTAACTCCGTTAGAAATCCAACTGGATGTCAACCAGGTAGTAACCATGCTAAAAAATACTACAGTACAATACTCATCGTTGTTAAACGTTGCAGGTGTCTGATCCACCAACTGCGTGAGCCAAAGGTACGCCATATATACAGGGAGCAGAATATAATAGCGGATAGCTTGGCACTTTTTGGAAGGCAATTATCAGGAAGTAATATCACCTTTTTGGCGGAGCCTCCTCCTTTCGTAAGCCAACTACTCATGCAAGACAGTCAAGGCAAGCTAAGGCAAAGACAGAAAAACAGGCTGCAAGGAGGGCCCAACCATCCAGCAACATACTTTTGTGATCAATGGGATTTACCACTCACCAACAACTTTTGTAAACAGTAGCAAACAACATCTACGAGCCGGAATACACACGGACATGCCCATTGTACCACCATTAGCAATAGCACTAGTAGTAGTATATCTACGACATATAGTGCCACCACCCCCACTATTGGCATATTTTGTAATTCTGCCACGCGAAGGCAGCTCCCTGTATGATTTTGTTATAATATAAAATATCCTTGAAAATCAAAAAAAGAAAAACACGCCAGCTAATTGACTACAATACCCTTTAGACAAAACGATACAATTGGTGTGAGATCTTTCATTAACCTGCAACAGGCCGCAGAGGATCCATTTCCCTCATCTTCGTTATCCGTACACTGATTGTCCAATCAGAAACCCTAATTATTCCCCAAATTTGACCAATCGGAGAATAGCCGTAGAATGCCGCAAAGCTCGTCGACAAAGAAGCACGCTCAAGACCCGCCCGACGTTACCGGACCCAACCCCAAATCTCAGCGTACAAAAATGGTTAAATCTTCCGATGACAGCGATAAAAAGGTTCTTTTAATTAAATAAAAATTTCCCAGCTTAATTGTTGATATTTCTAAAAGATATTTGGTGGGGTTTCTTAATTGAGCTAAAATGTTTTCGCAGCTTAATTTCCTTGAAGATATTTTCATTGGGTGTGCTGTTAGTTTGTGCAGAATAGTGGTAAGAAGCTGAAAGAGCTTGAAGTTGGGGTCCCAATAGTGTATGGAAATATTGCATTTTGGCTTGGTAAGAAGGCGAGCGAGTGAGTACTCTAGAAAAAGTTGATAGCTTTTCTGTAAAGCTGATACTCCCTCCGTCCCGTTTTATGTAGCTCTGATTGGTAGAATATGGAGTTTAAGAAAGATAAATTTTTTTTTGAAACTTGTGGTCTAAACAAGCCATAAACATTTGTGTGCTATAAATCATCTCGTTACGGATAAAATGAGAATTTTAGTTAGCGTTTGGATATAGATTTAGCTGAAATTTGAAAAAAGAGTTTTTGAAGTTGCGTTGAAAAATAGTTTTTGGAAGTGGAAGTTGTGTTTGGACATGTGAAGAAAAGTTGAAGTTTTGTTAGTGGAAGAAAATATTTCACCCAGAAACTACCCTAAACCAATTTTTGAAAACTTGAGACAAAAATTCAAATTTTTTTTTAGTAGCCAAAATCTATGGCCAAACGAGAGCTTAAAGTCAATATAGAAAAGTGTCATTCTTTTTGAGACAAACTAAACATGAAAGTGTGTCACATAAACTGGGACAGAGGGAGTAACTTAATTGTATATCACTAGTTGATGAAATATCTAAATGAAGTGTTGATTGTGGAGCAGGTTCCAGTCCCATAAATGGACTGTTTACGTTCGTGGTGCAACTAATGAGGATCTCAGTGTGGTGGTGAAGCGTGTGGTCTTTCAATTGCACTCAAGTTTTAACAATCCTACAAGGGTTGTGGACAGTCCCCCTTTTGAGTTGTCGGAGTGTGGATGGGGTGAATTCGAAATTGTTATAACCCTTCATTTCCACACTGATGTTTGTGATAAGCCGTTGCACTTGTGAGTTGCTTGCTCTTCTGTTATACAGCAGCTCTTTGGTTAATTAGACTTTGCTGGAAATGATTAAACGACATTTGTGCTTGGACCAGACCATTTAAAACTCTAGATTACTTGTACAGTAGAGACTTATCTGAGAAAAGAAAAAGTTCATGCACTTGTTGTAAGCAATTTCTTAGCTTGTTGCTTTATTGTCTTTAGGTGGATTTAAATCATATTGAAAGGAAATTGTCTTAAAGGTTCTGCAATCTCTTGATTTCCATGTGGACTCAGCTAAAAACAGAACGAGATGGAAGCAATTCGTCTAGGCAATCGACTAGCTGGAAATAATGCTTGGTCGCTGTGTGTACACTTAAATAGTTACATTAGACCCAGTGTCTGACAGGAGTCTTCTAGTTTGCAGAAAGAATGGAAATAACTGTAAGTTAAAGAACCTCTAGCTTTAGGAAACCCCTGATTTATTGAGTATTAGAATGAAATGAGCCCAAATAGAGCGAAACTGCAAAATGGAGTGATGATACATATAGGCAGCCCTAACTAGTTTGCGATTGAGGTTTAGTAGCTGTAATAACTTTTGTTCTTGTTGCTTTATTTTCTTTCGTATTGGTCTTTGAACTATCTTACTTTCTGTTTCTATTTTTTCCTTTTATTCATGTAAAAAACTCAGGATTTGATGAAGTTTTTCCTTATTTGCAGATATCACCATTTGAAACTGTATCCAGAGGACGAATCTGGGCCTCTATCCACTAAGAGACCTGTTGTAGTAGAGGCATATGATGAAATTGTATTTGCGGAGCCTTCAGAGGTCTTTTTTGCCCGTGTACAGAACCATCCAGCAGTCAGTGTGCCTAGACTACTGCCTGGCCTAAATTTACCTCCTCCTGGTGTGTCTTCAACTGCTTAATGGGCCGGAAAAATTTACTGTATTCGTGTAGGTTGCTGATTTTGATGTCTTTATCTTTAGTACCAATAGAAGATGTTGATCGAAAGAAACAGGGTGACACCAAAGATCATCCTCTAAGTCAATGGTTCACAAATTTCTCTGAAGCAGACGAGCTGTTAAAACTTACAGCAGCTCGGCAGCAGGTTATTATCTTTTAAATGCTCTTTCTTCTTTCTGTTATCACTAGTATGAGTATTTCTACGGCTCTCTTTCAGTCAGTTGCACAAATGTGTAAAAAAAGAAACAATGAACTTTGGAGTTGTTTGCTAGCAAGATCGACTGGTGGCTTGGCTCTCCCCTGGGAAAATAGGAGTAAGAGGAGCTGAAGAAGAATCCTAATGATTCGTCAAAGATCTGGGGAGAGAGCCCCAGGGACGCATGACCACAGAAGAAGTGACCAGAATGAGTTAATAGCAAGAAGCAACTTATCACAAAAAAAGAGAGCTTATGGCAAGAAGTATAATCCTTTATAATCTTCTGCATTTCTCGTGCAATGAGACACTGAGTGCAAGTGATCATAGGGGAATTAGTTATTGCTCAACTGTTATGACATTCAAGACTCAAATGAAATAAGTTCTAACTCAGAGAGATATTGAGACATAGTGGACAGATGAATAACCAGAGGAAGTTGTCCTGATCATATGCTGCCATAGGGAGTATACTTCTTTCTGTTTTATCACTGACTTTATGCATTGAGATTCATTCAAATTGTGGATTGACTGGATGGTTGCTCACTATGAATCTGAAAGATAGAAAAGTTTCAAATCTGGTAAATTTGTGCAACAGAAAAGAGTAAGTCCTAGAACCAGGTGTCTGTCTATGTATAAAGTAATCTTTCCTTATGGTTCACTTGGACATGGTCAACTCTCATGGTCTAGAAAGAACAAAATGATGAGATATGCCGGGATGTTCTTGTATAAGCATTTATCTAGTTGGAATATGAGTTATGCCGTCCATAGAAATTCTTGGTTGATATCCAAGTACTGTACGTCTTAACTAATGCAGATATTTCATTAAGATATAGCTTGTGCTTGAAAGTTTTGTTGCCAGACAGTAACTTTTAATCTATGTAGTGGAATCAGATCAGAAGACCCTTTTATGGTCTGTTTCAATATTATAGGTGCAAGGTCATATTGCAAGATTGAGAAGACAGTTGAGCTTGATAGAGGGCCAGCATCAACAATTGAAACCTGCCTCTGATCTGTGAATGTGTATCATCATAATATCTACGGTCATCCACTTGCTCCTCGGAGATCCCTGATGAAAGTGTTCTTTGCACTTTTCTTCTCCGTTTTCCCTTTTTCCTCGTTATCTTTGGCAGGATCTGGAGAAAGAACTACAAATGTACCGTCACAGGAACAAGAGTTGCAATAGATTCATTTCCTTGTAGACTGATACAGATATTAGTCCACCATTGGTATTCTGTTAGCACAGTCAATATAATTTTGTTATCTTTTGAAATAATAGAGATTCTTTACCTGCATTGCATAATTTGATTGTCTCATTCTTTTTGTAGAATTTTTTTTGTTGTTGTTGGCATTGGAATAATAATGCTAAGAATGTTCTCCTATATAGCTAGCCCCTTTTTTATCTCTCCTTTTTCATGAGTTCAGACAGAATTTGCAACTTTTATCACCTACGATTGCAGTTATTGAACTGTCATCAACTTATATGAACTAGGTGCTTGAGCCAAAGCAAGATTATGAAACTTAAATATTTCATGCTCTAAAAGTTCTGTAAATTTACTCGGTATTTCTTATATATGCATGGCTACTGGTGATGAACTGAATCTGATTATATATTAAGACAAGGTCTATCTTTGCACAGCAGCTATACACTCTTCGATATATCGGTTTCTTCCTGTTTCTTCAAGCTACATCTAGTGGCGGAACCACATGCACCCAAGAGGTGTCAACCGACATCCCTTCGTGGAAAATTATAGTGTGTTGTTGGGTAATATTTTTTAAAATATGTATATATATATACTATTATACATATTTCCTTATATTTTGACTCCTCTTAACGAAAATCTTGGTTCCGCCACCGGCTGCATCAATATCTGGTTCATATCATCAAGAATTTATGTATTACGGTCATTCGACAGTGATAGTCTTTTTTTCTTGAATATTCTTAGAAGATCTCTCGTTATCTTCAAATAGCAAGAAGGATTGGGGGCAAAGCAATCAGTTTAGAATTGGCTTGCGAAAGACACATGCAAAATATAGTTATTCTTGCATCATCTTTTTTTTCCATGCAAATTATGTATAGTAAAACCTTGTGCCATTCTTGGTACTATATCTCCAGGTCCTTTTGATCCATAAAGTACTATGGGCGGAAGAAGCTGTAATCTGGTTTTCAGGTGACTCTTGCATGTGCTGGTGTGGGGTCAGGGGCGGATGTTCAATTGAACTCATAACTTTCGACGCGGATTAAAAAAATTTATACGTAAAAATTCATTAGAATAACAAAAATAGTAGATATGAACCCATAACTTTAAAAATATGATGGGTTTAATGTTAAAACCTTAAAAGTTGAATTCATAAAGTTTAAATCCTAAATCCGCCTCTGCGTGGGATCTTCGATTCTCAACATATTCGGCTGGTGCTGGTTTGTGCCTTTGCTCCGTATACCATATATAGAATCCTAAAATAGTAGTTATGATGCTTCAATCTCGAACAAGTTGAGTGTTGGATGTAACGCATGCCTAAGTGAGCAAGTCCTAACTTATAATTCATCATAAATTAATTAGTTTTATGCTACCTCTTTTATCTCTCTCTGTCACAATGATGATAATGTTATTAAGTTTCTTTTTTGTTAGAGATCCAGGCTTCTCATTATGCATAGACACGTGTGTGTGGCTCTCTACTTTCTTGGAACTCTCCAAGAAAACAACCATGTTTAATTTTGATAGTTAATTATCATGACATCATTCCCACTAGGACTTGATTATGATCTATACTAGTAGAGTATATGTTAGGGTAGAGGCAATTGAAGGTTCTTACACCTTTTATGCTACTCCATGAGAGTTTCTCTTGGGTGGAGAGATGGTTCTATTTCCTATAAATCTCGATGACGTATTACTCCTTCCGGTTCATAATAAGTTACCAGTTTTCTTTTTTATTTTGATCCAAAATAAATATTCAGTTATATAATCAAGAAAGAATTCAATTTGTTTTTACAAAATAATCCCTATGTATATATTACTAAAAAGTTTTCTTACTTCTCATATTAAATATTTAATTAGGGATAATTTAATCATAGTAGATATTTTCGTATAGAATTTAATATTTTCTTAATGGGCGTGCTAAAAATTAATTGTTCGCTTGTTGTGAACCCGGAGGGAGTAGTTAATAGGACCAATTTCCACTTCCTTTGCAATAACTCTTGGATTCTTGAAATTCAGCAATATTTAAAAGAATAGAGCCAACGCTGAAATGGTTGATTTCTTGTTAAAAATTATACGGGGTGTCTTATTTGGTCGAACCCATTTATTTATACTTATTTTTTAAAAAAATTTTAACTTGCACCCACTTTTTAAATAATTTCAGCCCAATTCTCCTCTTCCTTCTTCTTCTTCTTCTTCTTTCTTTTGCTGTTGTTGGTGCTGCTATAGAACTTCAGTTCATGGAATAATTGCCATAAATATATTTATCCGAGCTGAAGTTCGTCAGTTACAAAACAAAACCTTCAGTTCTAAAGCTGAAGTTCGCCGGTTACAAAAACAAAAACTTATCAGTTATAGAAATTATAAAGATGTTTTTTCTGGCCGTGCGATGCACCTAGCTACCATCTTCGACTCGAATATAAGCAGTTAAAATTTTTTAAAATGTATATACTTATACTATGTCTGTGCCTACAAAATTAATAGATGCAATTCTACTCCACCATATTCATCTTAGTTTTGATTCTATTAAAAATAAGGAGACGTACACGATGAGAGAGAAGAGAGCGTTATCAATTCTAGCGGCCAATGAAGTGGCCGTTGATAAAGTGGGTGATAATCATGTGACAGAGTTAAAGTTTCAGCAGTAATAAAAAATACTAGGTAATTTTTTTTTCCGTTGTCTAAACAGTTGAAGTGCGACAAATTAATCCGAACGCCATATTTATCAGTGTAAAAGGGACATCAATTCTAGGGGCCAATAATAGGAGTGAGGTAGTTAAAGCAAACCAATGAGTGAGGAGGGAAGGAGTGAAGTTAAGCTGGCAGTAGTTTCAAGTAGTTGGTGCTGATATCAAAGGGCCTTACAGTATTGTCTTTACTAGCCGGTGAAGTACTCCCTCCCGTCCGTAATAAGTGATCAATTTATTTTTTTATTTTAGTTTAAAATAAGTGTCTATTTATATAATCAAGAAAAAATTCAATTTATTTTTATAAAATTACACTTATATACATATTTCTAAAAGGTTTTCTTACTCCTCATGTTAAATATTAAATTGAGGCTAATTTAATCATACTAAGTATTTTTGTATAGAATTTAATATTTTCTTAATAGGCGTGCCAAAAATTACTTGATCACTTATTTGGACCGGAGGGAGTAATGTTTATTTAGGCTGCAAGAGTAACATGGCATTCATGTGCTATACGGAAGCTTGCTAGGTCACCATCAACTCCAATTGCGGTTCGTAATTAGTTCTACTCATCACCTCATTTTTGGTGCGTGCAACGTACCACCCTTTCTTTAACCGTCCGTCCAGTCGTTTAAATTAAAAATTAAAAATAATCACTAAATATATAATAAATGATGCGTATAATCATATTTAACTAGTTTTATAAATCTATATAAATTGGTTAGGAAAATTAAACAGTAAATCCAAACTAATTTGTGTGAAGATTCTGTTTCCATTCTTCTATAGTTCTCTTGTTCCTTCAACTTTTCTCTTCGTCCATTGTGTAGTTATTTACCAACAGTGTCATTCTTGATCAGTCTCCTTTTTCAGTACATCCCATTTCCAGCAAATCCCCTATTCGATCCTCTCTCGTTCTTGCATGTGCCTTTACCTACTATTGTTGCCTACAATTAATAGTAACACATTCATATTCTTAACAAAAGTAGTGAAACTATCTTGTACGTGTAATTCAATGCAGAAAAATGACTCAACTAAAGTGGAAAAAGATGTTTGGCCTTGTTTTTGTTGGGATTTATTATTAATCATGCGGTTTAGGTATAATATTGTATTTTAACTTTTATGGAATAATTATTTATTTGATTCAATAAAGTGCTACTTTAAATAGATCGTTTGTTATATGTGTGTCCTTTAATTATGTAGTAGACAATTTAGTGTATGTATCACACCTCCTTTTCTACCCCCAAAAAGATGTATGTGTTATTGATTGTTGTGGGTTAAAGGATTTTTCCAATTGAAGTGACAATTTTGAAATATGGATTATTTTA
>MDKI01051825.1:0-45010 GCA_005239505.1 Nicotiana paniculata
CTATGGCTTTGCCCAGTCATATTCTGACTACTCGTTATTCACCCTTCAGAGAGGTAAAGTGATATTGGCTGTACTTGTCTACGTGGATGATTTGATTGTGTCCGGCAACGATTCTAAAGGTATTCGGGAGTTCAAAATGTACCTTGCATGGTGTTTTCATATGAAGGACCTTGGACATTTAAAGTATTTTCTAGGAGTAGAGGTTGCTCGGGGACCCAAAGGTCTGTTTCTCAATCAAAGGAAATATGCCTTGGACATTATCTCCGAAGTCGGTCTGCTAGGGGGTCGCCCGATTGGCACCCCGATGAAACATAATCACCGGCTAGCTTTGTCACGTAGCCGTTTGTTAGATAATCCAGAGAGTTACCGACGACTAGTTGGGCGATTGATCTATTTATGTTTCACACGTCCCGATTTGTCTTACAGTGTTCATGTATTGTCACAATTTATGCAACAACCTCGGGCAGACCACTGGGATGCAGCTTTAAGAGTGGTCCGGTATCTTAAGGGAAGCCCGGGTCAAGGCATTGTTCTCTCTTCGACGTCTGATCTCAAGTTATACGGATGGTGTGATTCAGATTGGGCTGGGTGTCCGTTGACTCGCCGGTCACTCACAGGATGGTTTATTTCCTTCGGAGAGTCACCAGTCTCGTGGAGAACCAAAAAGCAAAATGTTGTTTCTCGGTCATCTGCTGAAGCCGAGTATAGGTCGATTGCTATGACCATTTGTGAGTTGAAATGGCTTCGTGGTATTTTGAACAGTCTTAGGATTCAACAAGCTTCTCTCATTCGATTATCTTGTGACAGTCAATCAGCGTTGCATATTCTTCGCAATCCAGTATTCCACGAAAGAACAAAGCATATTGAGATAGACTGTCATTTTATTCGCGATGAATTTGTTGGGGGAACCATCCGCCCGGTTTTTGTCCGAACGGTTGCACAACTGGCCGATATCTTCACAAAGGCATTGGGAAAATCACAGTTTGAGCTCTTACTTGACAAGTTGGGCATTCGTGATCTTCATGCTCCCACTTGAGGGGGGGTGATAAGGAAAGAATTAGTGATAAGGAAAGAATTAGAGTTTAATTAGGAATGTGTAATATTTTCCTTATTAGAGTTTAGGTCTTGGTCTCCTATTAGGTTTAGGTTTTCTCTTATTTCTCTAACTTCTTTGTCTATAAATACTTGTGGAATTAATGAGAAGAGCAAGAGTTTTTCCTCCAATATTGTTCTTTGTCTTCCGCATCAAATCTTTCAAAACAGAATTGTAACTCGCAATGTTTATCAATAAAATCTTTTTTTCTTTATTGTTGTTTGTGATTGCAGTCTTATTTTTCTACAAAAAATTTATTGCAAACAATGTTATCCAAAAAAATTAGTTTATCTACTTTTTTTACGTGACACCCAGACTGATGTGTTCTCAGCTTAATGGCTTCAGACATTCAAAGACTCGATGGTTCATGAGATTCCGCAGTTCACACTAAATATCACATTTTACTATATGTTCTTTATCAATACAAGAGATATCTTTTGTCGAGGGTCGTTTATAATTCAATTTACCTACTTATTTTAAGGACATGGGATACATTAAAAGTTTTCCTCTTTCTCATTATATCGTGTACGTTGGAGTAAAGAAATACCACAAAATTTGAAATGGTCCATAGAGATCACGTCAGAGCGTTATGCTTCTGCTTACGGTATATTCATCAATTTTCAAAGAAAAGAAAGAACGAGAGATCTAACCTTGTTTGGTCATGAGCCATGATATATTATATAGTGGGGGGACTTGCAATTAATTCTACATTTCCCCACCTCTGCAAATCTATTAAAATCACAGGTCCCATGTCTTATGTTGTACATTTTGGTCCTTTTCTTTTAGCAAATTACAATTTACCCTTCTATCAACGAGCTTGACAAAAAAAATTCTTTAAAAAAAAAAAAAAAAAAAACTACTATCGAAATCACATGTACGTAGTTTTGGCTATATTTAAATATTCAGTCCCTTCTAAATTTCAATTTACACGGGAGAGCTACCTTAACCTCTAATTGGTAGATCAAAAGTTTGAATCACACTGAAAGTAAGCAAAAACCTTCAAGATGCATGATGAAACAATAATAATATACCCCGGGGCGGATTCATGTAGAGGGGTATGGGCACGAACTCATGCTTTCCTCCTTAGACTGTGTACTACAATGGTATTTATCGGATAAAGTACTAATAAATTCGTGTCGGAACTCAGGGTCAAAAGAGCATTTGGTTCAGTGGTGGCTTAGCGCACCTTTGACCCCTAGGTCCAGTGTTTAAATCCTATTCCTCATAACCTCAAAGCCATTTTTTTATTTCTCTTTGTCTTTATTTTCTGTTTCAACTGAATTCCGCCCCATCTTTCTTTTTTGTTTTTTATTTTTTTTTCCATGCGTTCTTCTGTTTTTGGTTCACTCTGTGACGATCTTTTAATTTAATATTTGGTATTTTTAGGATTCTCTTTAATTTCCTTTTTCTTCTTTTGTGTTTTCTTCATTTCCTTTTTTGGTCAATCATTGAGTTTCAAAAACTAAAAAATAAATTTTGAATTAATTTGAATCTTTTCAATGTCAAGTTCCCTCTTTTTTCATTTACCACTCTCTATTTGAATAGTTATTTAATTTTAATATATCGAGCACAGTATTTGTAACTATAATAATGATGATGGCATTGAGGTAAGAAAACTATTTAGACATTTGTTTATGGAATGATAAGTTTGTGTAATAACAATAGTGATTGTTAAATTTTAAAGGACCAAACCAAATGATAGTCGAATAGTAGTGTACGTATCGTCCTGAAATCCTGAATCACCCTTTAAATATATTTAGTATAATTCTACGATATGCATCTACAAAGGATAATGTATAATTGTATATAAAGACATTATCCCTTTATTATGTAGGTAAAAGAAGTTATATCTGCTACAACCTTCAAGATGTACTATAAGAAAAAGAAAAGAAGTAAAAGAGGAAAAAGCAAACAAATTATGGGGAGACAATTACATAGATGATTTTCACTTTTTACTTTTGTTTCTTTCACTAGTCTATTTTATGTATTAAAAGTGTTGGAGGGGGGAGAAGAATCCTAGTTGTGTAGATATTCTAAGTTATAGTCAACAAAAAACATGTCTGCAGTTTGGAAAGCTCCTAGTCATATTGACTATGGTCTGGTCTTTGCCTGAGTTTCCGAGCAGGTGCTGCTAGCCTGCAATTTTGTCTTGCTTTAGATGGTCCCAAAATTGGATTTTCCTTTTAAAATAAAAAATAAGAAAATCTCTCCTTCTGTTTCCAACTTCATTCATAATATAAAAAGGTAAAATTTACAATTTATGTTTTAAAAAGTTTGCAGCTAGCTAGTTGACTGAAATAATAGAGAAGGTTTAATTGCATAAGTCGAACTCTTACAATAGGTTAGAACTGTGACCTCTTGACAATTATTAGATCATCTTTTAACAACGTAGAAGGATCTTACACAAAATTGTGTCGAATTAGCAAAAGGTTGATAATAAGGATACTTTTATGCATGAAATTAAGCACTTGTAAAATAATGATAGAGCAAAATTAAGCCCTTTAAGAACTTGATATCGATAAATTAGTGAATTTTAAAAAAATTATTTCGTCCAATCCTCACTATTAATTATATATATCACAATGTATACCGTTAAAACTGGGCTCACCCGATTTTACTGATTAACCGAGACCAGGGTGATGGATTGAAGATCGGCCCCATAATAGATCAGACCGAGGTATGAGGATAAGATACCGAGTTCGGGATTCGAGGTACTTGTTAAGATCGAGACCAGTAGTGATCGAGACCAAACGAGATAAACATCGACAAAGACCAAAGATAGCATAATAACAGAAAGACGAGATATCCGTGACTGGTCAAGGATCATGGCGGAAATCTCGGAATGGATCAAATCAAGAATGGTTATTTAGCTAATCATGAGTTTTCCTTCTATAATTAGAGTTGTACCATAAGTAGTTTCTTCTTCTATATAAGGGAGGTTCTAATCATTTGTAAACCATCTTATTCTCGCATATTATTGAAGCAATACAATACTCTTTCTCTTTGAAATTCTCTTATTCATTGGCTTATTTTATATTTCATAACTTATTTCTCACTCAGTTCGAGGGTGTCCGACACGACGGCCGAATTACATCTCAATACTGATTTGCCTTATTTTATTATTAATTTCTATTATTAATCATCATATTTATCAATTAGTATTAGGTGAAATTACGTGTCCTTAAAACCACTTATATTTATAACTGTTTTTGCATCTCAGCTTTTTCTTATTAACGAATACATTATTACATGTTAATCATCTAAAAATTATTTATCTTTCATTACATTACAATAGTTATATGACAACTAAATCTTTTAACGGAAAACTATGTCCTTGAGCTCGAGGTTTGAATTTGAAATTCGAACTCAAATATTATCCAAAAGCCAACCACATGAAGAAACTTGCCTGGAGTATTCGAACTGCGTCGAAAAATTGTAACAAATCAAAAAGTCAAATCAAATCAATTAAAAAATTTAATTAGGTTTGATTTTATTTTATTTGATATTGAATAAAAATATTTGAACCAAACCGATATATAAATATATAATTTTTCTATATACTTTTAAAACTTTATATAAGATTTCTTTAGAAAATGCCTCGGAATATTAGGGATGTAATATTTAATAGTAAAATGAAGAGCTCCATGTTTATATACTTTAAACAATTGATTGTATCATCACTTTCTTATCAAGTGTTATAGAAATGCGTGAATTTCTTTTTTCTTTTATTTATATGTTAAGATCTATTATACTCTTACATCTTTTTCGAATTTGGCATTGTATTTTGATAATTTAAATTAAATAGAATAGTGTCATTATTTAGGTATCATATTGATTATTATGTTTAATTATTAAATTCAGTTAACTTTGAGAGCGTACATTAACGAAAAATTATTGTTAGACGATGGAGAAAATAACTAGCATGTGTTACTAAGAAAATTCTATTATAAAAATATTTCAATAGATCATATGTTTGTCGATTTTTTTAATTTTACTAAGCATATACTTTATTTACTCGTCAAAACTTTAATAAACTAAAATTTAAATAATATTTATGTATCAAAAAAATCAAAAAAATCAAAAAGCCCGATAAAGCTAAATCGAGTCATATCGATATAGTTGATTTGGTGTAATTTTTATAGAAATAGGTTGGGTCGGTTGAAGGGATCTTTTTTTCCTCTTTTTTTTTTCATTTTTTTTTCTGTGAGGAGACAAGAGATGGGGATCTTCAAAAAGCACTTGTGTAAACTTGAAGCTACCGCTATTTACCTCATCATAAGGCACGAATATCCGAGTTGGTAAAATCCGAAAATTGAGGATGTAGTATAAAGTAGACCTTATTTGTTTTTTTTTTTCAATTAAAATTTTAATTATTCAAATTTAAAAATAGCTGAAAATATTTAATATAATTTGATATTCTAATGACCTAATGAATTAATATATTTTCTATTACCATTAGTATAATCTAAGTGAATTTAACCTTAAATAATAAATATGTATATACTAAAAATATTGTAATATTTAAAAATATAAGGAAGTACCTAGTTTCATTTGGATGGCTATAAGGTGAAATAGGGTCGCTTATTGGGCGCGGTTATTTATTTTTAACGGTTTGTTTTATCGATTATCTGCTTTTAAATATGTTAATTCGCTAGCCATCCGATAAGATATCGAACGGATTGACATTGATTTAGCTATTATCAGGCGGCTATCAATTTAAATTATACTTTTTTAATTAGTAAATCGTGAAATTAGGCAAAGTAAAAATATAAGACACGGAAAGATAACATTTCATATCTGCACGAGTTCCAGCAGCAGCAACACATTTGAGACCTTTCTTCAATGAATGAAACTCGTTCCAGTGAACAAGCTTGTTTGGTCAAAGTTAAAAGTGCCATATATACAAGTTGGGAGTAATAATTAAAAACCTGTTTGGACGACACCTCTTGCCAAATAACTAATTAACACACTACTTAGAAGAAACAACATCCAAGAATATCAATTCATATTTATGGATAAAAATAAATTTTGTATATATATATAGGGTTAACGGATTATTCATTAAGAAAATTGAATAATCCGCCCCCAAACTGATAAGTCGTTAATAAAAAAAATTTAATTTGTTTCCCGTTCATTAGACCGTTAACCCGATACCAATAAGCCATTAAACTTCGATTTCGATTCTGTTTGAACACTCCCCTTAAACAAATGGTTATGTTAAATTGATTACGGTATATATAAGATAAAATTTGAAATGAAAAAATAAATTAATAACATAACATCAAGTTCAAATAAGATAAGATAGAAAAAAAAACTGGTAGAGAAAAGAAATGTGAAGAAGCGTGGGTAGTAGAATTTCAGTCCTAGTATAATATTAAAAAAAGTAAAAATCTCCTTGTTTCACTAATTATTGATCCATAATCGATACTGAACGGGATTTGCATTGTAACATCCGGTTGAGGGCGAGTATTACGACCTCCTATCGGTCATGCATAACCGTCTCTCGCGTCTCCCGAGGTCTAGAAGTTATACTCGATCCGGAGTGTGTCACTTTACCATGTCTGATGTCGATATATCGTTCATTCTTCCTGGGCCTCGATACGAGGGATCTTTGGCCTCGATTATATGTCGCGGATCCATATTCCCCCTTCATTCTCTCATCGGGTAATCGAAATAAACATTGCCCCCGATTTTACCCGTATACCATGTATATACTGAAAATATTGTAATAATTAAAAAAATAATGAGTACCTAGTTTTATTTGGACGGCTATAAGGAAAATCCTTAAACAAATGGTTGTGTTAAATTAATTACAGAATATACAAGGTAAAATTTGAAATTTGAAATGAAAAAATAAATTAATAACATAACATCAAGTCTAAAATAGTAATATAGATCGAAAAACAAAAAGTTAGTAGAGAAAAGAAATGTGAAGAAGCGTGGGTAGTGGATTTCGTGCCACATGTGCACGTGTCGGAGTGAAAGACAGTTTTCTGCTTCTATGATGCTCTGCTTCCAAGTTATCCCTTTTCCTTTTTGTTCCCCATTATTTCCTTTCCTTTTTTTAATATTCATAGCATTCACTCCAATTTATGAGTAATTTTATTTATCAATACTTGGACAAAATAACAAAAATTATCTATTATTTTTGTTATTCTGAGGGATTTCAATCTGAGAGCTTATAATTCTCAACTTTTTTTTTACCAATAATTCACACCCTTAAGTATTTTGCCTCTCTACCCTTTTGGGGTAAGAATAAAATCTGCGTACACTATACCCTTTCCAGATCCCACTTGTAAGATTTTACTGAATTATTATCTTTGTTATCGTAAATATTTAGTGTGTAACGAATAAATCAAGTAATTATTCAAAAATACAAATGGACATAAGATGAGTATAATCTAAAATCATATACAAATAAGATAACATTGTTAGAACATGCGCAGCGGAAGAAAGCATAAAACCAGGTATCAAATACACTTAAACTAGATAATGATACAATTACAAGATTAGAAACCACTAACCTCTTGAAATCGTTGCACAGGCCCTACATAGAGCAAGAATCCAGAATTGCAGTCTTCTGCTATGGTCATAGTAAGACCTTAGATGAAATTGCTTTGAGTGGGAAGAACAATACAACTCTAAAAGTAAGTTATTGAGTGAAAAATGTCTTCCTTATGTAGACTCGTTTTCAGCCAAAAAGTGCTTCAAAAACGTGTAGGATTCTGCTTGCGCAAGTAGAATCCTACTCTAACTCTACCAGATGACTTTTCTCTCAAGTCACTTTTTACACAAGTCAGTCCAGGTTTTTACTAGGTATAGCATGGATCACATAAATAATAAGAGGCTACTAATTATAGTATTAATTCGAAATTTTGCATGAATTAATTCCTACTATAATTAATTACAGTTTATTCCACTAAAAACTGCAATTGAACTCCTCAATATGAATTTCGAAAATTCACTAACACTTATTTTAATTTCCCGTGTTCAGATCCCAAATACCAGTTAATTAAATTAAATCGCTGACAATTTAATTTAATCAACTAATTAAATCCTTTATAATTTCGCTTAAACTATTTCATGTGACGGATAAAAAAATCACCGACCGAATTTTCACATGAAAACTTATAATCTTACATACTGGGGTATCATCAAACTCAAAAACCGAGTAATGAATTCTATCAACTAATTATTATTTCACAAATGTTATTTGTTATTGTCCAATTAGGCATACACTAACTCTAAATAGAGTTGTACCTTTTGATAAATCAAAACGATAAACAAATTGCATTCAGCATAATAATTATATCAAGATTAGGAGTATAAGCTCATTCAATAAATTAGAAAAAATATTTTATATATATTCAGTAGAAAAATATCTTTTCTCTACTTGGTCCGTTCAATATACACTAAGTATGCTAGCACAAGAAGTCGGAATAAACTCACTCCCATAATCAAGACAAATTATACTACAATCTTGTACTGCATCAAGATATTTTGTCCAATAATATCTTCGATTATGAACATAGTTTATTAATTATGAGAATTAACCGACAATTTAATCTTCTATGCATGAGCTAAGACTTCATACATTAAATTGTTTACTACATAACTAAAGGACACACATATAACAAATGATCTATTTAAAATAATACATTATTGAATTGAATAAATTAAATAAATAATTATTTCATAAGAAATAAAAAACACAATACTATATCTAAACCGCAAGGTTAATATTATATCCCAACAAACACTTCTTTGCCTTAATCAACGTGAGATATTCTAAAACACTCAGTTTTTTCTTTGAAAATTTTCGATGCACGAATTATGATAACCAAAAAGAGAAGAGCAGAAAATACTATGTGAAATTAAAATATTGGAGAAGTTAGTTGGAAATATTAGAGTGTAATATCAATTCATTTACTTACAAAACAAAAGAATGATTTTCACAGGAATGAGTTGTTGTACGATGAATATGATGTAGAAGTTTAATCTTTTCTGTATGACATCTAATAACCTCAATTCTTTGATGTTTCATTATTTTTAGTATTATTATTACTAGAATGCAGAATTAATGGTTATAGCTTGCCAATTGTGAGTGTGAGACAAATGAAAATTTTCTTCCACTAAATTAATGTTTTTGCCCAAATTGCAGGATAATAGTTTCCTAGTCGATCTAGAAGAATAAAACGGAAGGCACAAAAAGCAAAAAGAAAAAAATATATATAGTTACTTGTACAATAATAAGAAAAGAAAACCGATTTGGAGCCTTATATTTAACCTTTTCCATCTCACTATAGGTATCCTAAGTTGACTTTGAATTATTAATCAATTTGTAGATACACCGATTAAAATAGATTAAGAATGCTATAATTTCTTTGGCTAATTATAATATGGTTATTGAATAGTCAATTACATAGTTTTGGCCTTCATTAGTTATGGACCAAGAACATTGCATTAGACATAATATTTTTTTGTTGCTTGCTCAATATTAAAATGATCATTGGAAAAAAGAGAAAAAACTTGGAAATTTTCACCTTGTGAATTTCGTTTTTACTAAGAAAAAATACAGAACTTTCGCAGAATATCCTCTCTTACCTCTGAAGAGAGAACCATTCAAAATGCAGTACTCAGATTGCGTGTTCATTAAACCAAGTTGAAAAAAGTACTACACTATATCGTTAAGATGGAAATAATACGATATAATGCGGAAGCTAGTAAAGTAAATTTTGATCGGCGATAAATCATATAATAAAAGAGAAATATATCAAAAGAAACGTGACTCAGTCAATTGACTCACGTTCACAGGCGGAGATGAGCAACCCGCTATATAAAAGAAAGTCTAAAATATCAAGAACACAATCTCATAAAGAGGCACACACAAGAAACAACACAACACTCGTCTCACAAAGTCTCCCCCTAACTAAGACTCTCAAACCCTTCGTAACTACATTATTGATGTTGATGAATGAAAATGAAAGATCCTTCATATTTGAAGTACAAAACTTTTTCCTCTAAGAAAAAGAACTAGCCAAATATACAAGAATTATATTATGCTTTTCGTAAAAGGCAATCAATTATAGTAAATATGTTCACCTTCCTTTGTTTGTGAGATAAAAAGAACCATATACCATATTAAACAAAGTTGTTTGTTGGTTATTTTCCCCAAAGTCCTCCTTGAAGCCTGAATTTAATATTAATCCGATAAGTTAAGCTTCTTATTAATAGTGTGCTTTCTTTGAATCAACATTATAGAATGTTTAATCACCAGATTCATGTTTCAAAATAGTCATGCATATATTAACAAATCATATCAATCAGTACAAATTAAACATATTAATCATTATTACTTTGCTTTTGTTTACTTAGAACCATAATAAATTAACTGCTGTACTTTTCTAGTTTTACAATAGAAATGAATAAAAAATGTGAAATGTATGAAAAATAGAAATTTTTAAAAAATCCGTCTCGCACGTTACAGGTTAAGTAAATAAAAAGAAAATCAATTTGTTAACTTATGATTGTAGAGTTGGCAAAAGCTAGACATTTCAAATCAAGTAGTAATTATCATTTTTTTTCGTGAAGTCTGTTCTTGAATGAGATCTTTTATTTCTATTTTGAAACTTCTCTTCAAAATCATTCAATTCATTCTTCGCTAATAAATAGAAAAACCAAACTCTAACGCAATCAACCTTTCTTTAAATGAATATACTACTTAATGTAAACTCAATTTGTACTATTATTTTTTCAATTGCACACCATAATTATATCTCGTAAAACCATAGTACGACTGCTAAAGCATTATGGTACTATACTCTTGAACTGTTGAACATCCTTCTTTTCCCCTTATATTAGTGGTTGGGTAAAATTTGCCTTTAATGGTGGTATTATTAGCTTGTTACTAACCGCTCGTTTGGATGGTTGTTATTCATTGTATCGTACTGTATTATTATTTCAAAATAATGTTTGTTTTGATTGTTTAGTTAAAATTGATTGTTTCGTATTGTTAAATTTATTATTCCGGAATAACCAAAAGCCTCATTTTATGAAATAACCGATTTGGTGTGGTACGATTGTTTCTTATTTTCTTTTCCAATTATGCATGTACTTATTACTCCGTAATTCTACTTTATCATTTAAGTTTTTTTATTTTAACTCCAAATCTCCCGCCTTTTGACCTACTTTATCTTCTTCCATCTTTTCTAGAATTGGTTTGCCCGGTTCTTTTATCCAAGTCTTTGTTCGAATATTTGCTCTTGTTTTCAAGCTACGTAATTAGTGATAAAGTAGTATAAAGAGGTTTTCTTAAATTATTTTTGTATGTAATTCTTGATAACTTTTATTTAAAATAATTGGGAGTATTTTAATGAAATTATCAGTTACAGTACAGTATAAATACAGTTTATCAAACAATAAAAATATTATTTAACAACGGTAAATAATATAATTTATTTAAATGTTATATCTCTAAAACGATATAATATAATACATTATAAAATGATGGGTAATATAGTGTAAGTGAAGAAAGGGCTAAAAAAAAAATCATAATAAATGGGAGGCAGAAAAATAGAAAATTAAATCCACCAGCAGAAAAATATTTGACAAGACAGATGATTACAAAGAAGAGTAGAAGTGGCATTTAAAAACCCACTCCCCATCAATTCCTCTTTCCTTCTCAATTACCATTTTCCCACATTTCCACCATTGATCTTCCCCTCTTCTCCGCCGTGCTCCGCCGTAATCGCCTCCTTAAACCACCGTTCTCCGCCTTGAACAAGTCAAAAACCACCACCCTTTTCTCTTCTGCACATACAAAAAAAAAAAGTAAACATACATTCTCTCTCTATCTCTCTCTTTCTCTCTCTATATAGCTATCTCTCTCTTTTTTGTTTCTAAGTCTACTTCAATGGCGTAAATGGAAATGACTATTCTACCACTATCTTAATTCCCTGCCTTCCCTACAACTCTAATTAATTTACATAAAACCATAAAGACTCAATTTTTTACTACAAAATTTGTTTCTTTTCTTTATTTCATTTCTCCAACTTCAAGAATATTCCCTTAGTTCTAAACCTCTTTCAAGTCCTTCTCCACAACCCCACAGCCATTTTCCTACACTTACATGTTTATACACAAAATCCTCTGTATAGATACATGTAAAAAGTACTAAGTGGGTGTCGTATATTTTCTTGTAAATTTTCAAAATGCGGATTGATCTTTAGTATTAGTTGAATTGAAAAAAAAATAATAATTGGGGCCGTGGGATCAAAATGCGTGTAAAGGAAATGCATCCACTTTGCTGTATAACATTAGAGAGTACATCGGAGATCGGAGACCAGTCGCCGGAGCCGACGTTATTAAGGACTGGCTCCGCCGTAGTTTACTCCAATATTAATGGATCTGACATCATTAATGCATCCGATGTTGCCGGAATCTTGTACAAGTGGACTAATTACCATAAAGGTTGGAGATCCCGTTGGTTTACTCTTCGAAACGGCATACTTTCATATTCGAAGAATCGCCGCCCCGACCATATCACCGGTGATGACGTCAGGCTCATCGGTGACCTTCCCGCCGGTAACAACAGCCGCCGTAAATGTAGAAAATCCGTCGGCATTGTTCACCTCAAGGTAATACAAATGGTGTAGTAGTAGTAGTTGAAAACTTTGATGTAAGAACTGTATAGTGTGGATTTTGTCGTTTTTGGGGAACGGTACAAAGATTAAAACTTTCTACAATTAGCAAAATCTTGAATTCAGAAATTTTACTCTTGATTGTTTTTACTCTCTATTGTGATATTTTGTTTAGATATCCGGAGCCTTTTTGGTCCATTTTGATCAATTTTTTCATTGTCCGGTGGTTAATCAAATGTATTGTTTGTTTTTACTCTTGGTTTTGCCATTTTTACTGCGGTATTTTGACCCATAGTGGGTCACATCAGCAGGTGAAAGGGAAATGGGGGAAGTTTTATAGGCCACAATAAGGCTAAAAGAATCATCTATTCTTGTAGGCCTACGTTTATGGTAAGAAACTATGACAAACATTGTCACTTCTTAGATAAATGCTTTTTTTTGGGAGTCCTCTTATCAAAAACCAGACCCTTTTTCTTCCATGTTTTTCTCATAAAACTTGGGAGTGATCGCTTAATTAGTATCCATCTGGCTGTTTCCTTGATGGGTTTCTTTGTTTTGTTTCATTTTTTCATTAAAAATAGTAGGGAGCAACCAAAAGAATAATAGTGGATTCTCTCTCTATCTCTAACTCAATTTACTCTACTGTACCAGTAGTTATCATCTTTGTATTTTATCCTTTTTTCATAGAGGTTTAGTATGTATGACCGAGAGTTCATTGTAAACTTAAGAAAGTTTTATATTTAATAAAGAGAGAATAAAGGAAACTGGGAACAGATATTCTTGTCCTATAGTTGATGGTAAACTGATAGCCTCACCTCCATCCTCAGTGAAAATCTAGCAACAAATCATAATTTGGTTATTCTGTTAACTGTGTACTGTCTCTACTCTACACTCCTCCGGAGTAGAGGTAAGGCAAGCGTGTACACGCTATCCTCCCCAGACTCCACTTGTGAGATTATACGGGGTTGTTGTTGTTGTGTCAGGTGTGTGCTGTGGTAGATGGTTGTAATAGAACTTGGCTTCCTTAGTGAAGTTGATCTGTCAGCACTTATGACCTCTATTCTAGGTTGTCTGGCACCAGCTGTTTCTTGACGTACTTGTTGATGTATTAATCCCAGTTTATTGCACTTTGTTACTATATCTATATATGCTATGCTATGTAGCCTCTTGAACCTCTTAAATGACATTGCCAATTACCTACTAGACTAGCAGTGATCTCTTGTCTTTCATTGCCTAGATATTGACTTATATTTGCCTAGGTATTTACCTCTGAAACTGATCGCACAACTAGTCGTTTTGTTTGGTACGATGGAAGTCATTTTCAAAAAATTGTTTTCTGAAGTCATTTTTAGTGTTTCATTGCTCGAAAATGGTTTTCAAGGAAATTATTTTCTATTAAAATGAGGAAAATGACTTCCTAAAATTACGGGACATACTTGACTTTTAACTTCATATTATCAGCTCTAATTAAGACTTAGATTTTCATCAAAACACTCTCCTGTTTGCTAAGTGCTAATTGTTTTTGAAAAATATTTTACGCTCACCAACCTATCTCCACGATGATGATATCTTCTAGGAGACCATTTTTCGTGGAAAATGATTCCGTCAGTACCAAAAAATGCGTTTGCCATTGACATAATTTTGGGTGGGATTCCTTACAGGTTTCATCATTCCGCGAGAGCAAGTCTGATGATAGGCGATTCTACATATTTACATCTACAAAGACTCTTCATTTGAGAACAAATTCAAAGAAAGAACGAGCTGCCTGGATAGAAGCTCTGATATCAACAAGAAATCTTTTTCAGTTGAGACCTTTGAATGATAATTTCAACCTTTTGCAAAATGATGTATCTATATCTACTGAAAGGTTGAAAAAACGGTTGCTTGACGAGGGTATTGGTGAGGGACTTGTCAATGACTGTGAGCAGATCATGCTGTCCGAGTTCTCAGAAATAAAAGGACAATTTAAAAGTCTTTGTGACGAGCGCTCCAATTTGCTGGACACGTTAAGACAGTTGGAGGTAACTTTATTACATCCTCCACATAATGTACACATGGTAATGAATGGAACCAGAAATGCAAAATAAGGACTATAGCTCAATGTGTTTGTACTTGCACCTTCTGCCAAATGTGGCCATATTTTATCCCGTCTAATCTTGTCGAATCGCACATCCATATTAGCATCTGCATCTCCACGGCACTCATCTTGTGGTTATGTTGGACTTTAGCAGCCCAACATTCACTCCCATATACTAACATTGCTGGTTTTATAGCTATTTTATAGAACTTATCTTTCACTTTACGTTTCGCATAATGCCCTTCTCCATTTCAACCATCTTGTTCTGATTCTTTGTATAACATCTTCATCTTATAACACCTTATCTTGTATGACCTGCTCGCTGCCTCAGAAGTAATTTGAACGACTGTTGCAAATCTCTTATTTTTCTTAGAATTGACTACCAGTATTCATTACTAACTAAAAAAAAGGGAAGAAAAATTGACTTACGCTTTCCTATTGTTATGTCAATCATATACAAGTTTGACACACAGTCATCTATAACTAGAATAGTCTGGTTGGTATGACTTATGTTAAGCAGCAGGCAGATGTATTTTTTTCGCTACCTTTTCCATATTCCGTCTGAATTTTCATGAGTTTTCTACACAGAATTCCGTTAAACTTCATCAGTTATGCGTTTCTTCAGTTAAAAAAAATTATGAAACCTTTCAATAAGGTCGCATAGCAGGACGAAAAAGTTGGTTTAGTCATATTATTAAGTTTATTTAGCTGCTTGAATTTCCTACTTATGTTGAATACATAAAGTACTGTTTGCGGATCTGCTATCAATATTAATTTTCACGCATTCAGGTTACATGTGTCGAATTTGTATTTATGATTTTTATATTGCTTTAAAAATGAGGTCCATTATCTCTAAATTATGTAAGTTTTGCTTCTGAAGGCAGCTAATATCGAAGCTGAAGCTTCCGGGGTTCATGATGGTGAATTCCAACTGATGAAGCAACTCTCCAGTTTAGGGCGTGGCAAGTACAGCGGTATGTTATACATATACTTGATCTACTTCTACCTGTACAAGTACAACTGATTAAACAAAACATTCACAAATCGTTGCACATTCTGCTTTCTAGGCCTAAGGGATTAGATGAATTATAATTTGAGTGAGTCTAAAGTCTTGAGGTTATCTTCCAGTAATATTCCCTTTTGCTGAAGCATATTGCAGCAGAAATTCTAGCAGTTGTTAGAGGGGAAAAACTATTGCTATTTGCAGTTTCGTTCTGTTAATAGATTTTCTGATTTATGGCTTCATTATTCAGCTCTATTTCACATTATATATGCTGACTTCATAATTGTTGTAAAGAACTAGATATTCAGCAATTTATTTACTGCTGGCTTCTTTCACCAATTTTTTCTTGCTGACGTTGTACTGGAATTCCGCCACACATCACCAAAATAGTTTCAGTTGTGCCTCACATCATATGCTCAAGATTGCTGGATTTATTTTGTATATTAATGGAAGTGGAGTATACGTAATTTTAAGTGGCTGCAAACAAGTTAACTTCTTTACATTGCTCCTCAAGTACATTCTATTTAAAGTCTACTAGTCACTAATAGACATTGACGAACACAGAATTTAATGTTTAAAATATTTATGCTATTTCATATTTGTGGTAGTGGAAGATATATTAGATTAATGATTAAAAAGTCGGTTTGACATAGAAATCATCACTTTAAATTCAAATATTTAAATGTTCTTGTTTGTGGAATAATATCACGTAATTTGACACGTTCCAAAGTTTTTTCTTTTTCCTGATTGTATTAAGGTAATGATAGTCTTGCAATATTTCGGAAGAATTACCGATCAGTTTGCTAAAACATTTTCATTTCTTTATTCTTTTTTTTGGGGGGGGGGGGGGGGGGGGGGGGGTTGACGTCAGATGTCCACTTCAGAATCTAATAGTTCGCCCAATTACGACTTCACTTCCCCATGACCCCATCCCATGTATGTCTTGCACTGACCCCAATCACAGACAACTGCAGCGTCATGCTTGCTATAATATATTTATCAGAAGATAACTCTTATCTCATTTTTATAATTTCTATCTGTTAGAATGGTCACATAAAAGTTGCACAAACATATTTTCACGATCTATTTGTCAGATAAATCAGTTACGGGCAGACCAAAGAATGGTAATAACGTGCCTAAAATAATATAGCCATAGGGCTCTATCACAAAGGGCAATGAGATCTCGTCTAAAGGAGCTTAGTATCTTAATTACAAAATGTTGAATATCTTTAAATGTTTAAAAGCTGTACATTACTCCTGCAAACTTGTGTTAGCTTTGGTCAAACAACTCAATAAAGTGATGAGACCCTTTCATTTTGGAAATTTACGAATTCTTAGTCAAAAAGGTACAAACTGTTATGTGGAAGAAGTGTTGGGTATATGTACATTGTTTGACCTCTTACATTTCATTCAGAATGGAGTACAACTGAATCGTCCGACGATATTGAGAAACAAGAGCTTGATGAAGCATCAGATGAAGAGGAAGCCAATTATCTTGATGCAAATGAATGTTTTCCTGAACTTCATTTATCTGGTGGGTCAGTAGTTGTGGACCACATGGCAAGCAATACCATTGATGCATCTGCTGCACATGCACAAGTTACACGCAGAACGAAGCTGCCGGATCCAGTTGAAAAAGAGAAAGGGGTTAGTCTTTGGTCTATGATCAAAGACAACGTTGGGAAAGATCTGACACGAGTATGCCTGCCGGTGTATTTCAATGAGCCATTATCGTCCTTGCAAAAGTGCTTCGAAGATTTAGAGTACTCATATCTCTTAGATAGAGCATACGAACATGGAAAATCGGTACGATCTTTAATAGTTTCACCTTTTGTTACTAAGAGAGCATGACTAGGAAATTCTGTTCACCTTCTTGCTTTCTATTTAAAAGGGTGCTTATCAGGCTCTTCTGAATTAATGATTGCGTGATATTGCTCGAATTTGTTATTTGTTACTTGCCACACCTATTATTCAAGTAGTAAAACAAGTACACTTCTCTTTTTGCTCTTTCTAAAACATTTGAGTTTTTTCTATTAGATCAATGTTTAGGTATTCAGAGGCGCAGAAAGAGTCTAGCTATCTCTCCTTTAAGCGTTCCATCAAAAGAAAAAAAAAGAAATGTAATCAGTGAAACTTCTTTTGTTAGGGCAGCCACGGTTTTGAACACTTCTGGACTGCAAAGATGCTAACTCTTAATTGCTAGATATAAGTTATTTGTGTCAGAACGCATCTTTTTTGGAATAATTGTTTCAGAACACAAATTATAAACTTTTACTTTCGATGAATAACAAGTTATAATCTATCGTAATGTAATAGTCTTCGCATGGCCGCTAAGCTTCAAAACTTGATATTGCGTGTATGAGCAGAATTTATAACTTTGTATGTTGTGCTGAAGCACGACTGTTGCTTTTATTCCTCTATGAACTTCTTTTCTCACCCTAGGAGCAGGCATCTTTATTAGTGAGTTTTCCAATTCTTGATTAGATGTTTAGCTTTATGTTGATCATCTTTGGAATTGTCTTGCTCTTCCAGGGGAACAGCCTTTTAAGAATTCTAAATGTTGCTGCTTTTGCTGTCTCTGGTTATGCTTCAACTGAAGGCCGGAACTGTAAACCTTTCAATCCTTTGCTTGGAGAAACTTATGAAGCTGATTTTCCTGAGAAAGGAATCCGCTTTTTCTCTGAGAAGGTACTTTATCAAGAATAAATAGTACTATTATATATTGAATTGATTCTAGAGATACTAGGTTTATATGTGTATGCAACTTCCCCTTGCAGAACTATTTTGGTTAGCAAAACTTAGTTTCTGGTCAAACAATTTGCGCATAATCCATTACTTGAAAATTTCTTGAGATAGTGTTCACAAAGAGATCATTTTTTGTAAAAGTTTCCTAGTGGTTGATGAGCTGGCCTTGAGTAATGCCAGTAGTCCTACATCTTATCAGGCCTTTTGGATGCTTTAAGTAACCCTACAAGCTATGTGAACTCTACTTTGTTGTGTAGTCTATGAGAGACATTATGATATTGTGCCTTAAATCACGTTCTTAGAGATATTTCACGATTTTCTGAAGCCTTTCAGCCCTTTCCTAGTTTACATGAGCAGCTACCATCCGACTAAGATGATCTAAAGCATTGGAATCTTGGATCCGTCACGGCTTCATCTACCTTGATGTAGCCATGTCAAAAGGGTGTCATATGAATATGGCTGATTTGTACGGATTCTTCATATTACATTAAGAATTAGCAAAAACTAGATATACCTATATCAGATACTTACACCACTTGTATCGGTTATGTTTCCAGAAATCTAACATAGATTGGAGTTCACTTATTTGTAGTGTATCTAGGATTGGAGATAACATGGTTTGAGACTAAAGGGTGCAACATATTTTCAACACACTAGGTCGGTCACGGAACTCCATTGCCGTTTCCTTTTCCATGTTAAGTTTCTACAAGTGTGGGATTCACTCTGGTCAACTTCTTTTGAGGGAGCTTATTGTATGGAAAGTTTTCTATGATAAAGAGACAAACATAGTATCAGAGAATCGTAACAAGAGTAAATATCTTGTATTTTCTCAGCTTTTGCTACCAAAGTGAATTACTATGAAAAATCAATAGGCGCACTTGGTAGTTTAACTTGCTGAAGAAAGAATTAATTCGGAACACGGGAAGTTGGAGCTGGAATTTATTACTAAGTCTCTGATTGAAATGAGTTGATATATATGATAGTGTTGTCAAAGGCGCGCTTAAAGCGCGCTTAAGCTCTGAAGCGAGGCTCAAAAAATTTTGAGCGCTTCACCTCGCTTTGTGGGCGCTTTAGTGTCGCATCAAAGCTCTAAGGCATACTCTTCCTTGCCAATGAGTGTAATCCTGAAAAGACGATCTTATTCAATTTCTTTGTCCATATAATTGTTATTCATGCTTATAATGATTAGTCTTGGACTACATGCATATTTTTATTTTTTCTATCGTTGCGCCTTTTTTCATTAAAACCACCCACGCTTTATTTGTGCTTTGCACTTAAAGTCTCAACGGACCTTAGAGTTTTTTTGCGCCTTTCGCCTTTGATAACACTGTATGATAGTAATTAGCCAATTCTTGAAACAGGTTAGTCACCACCCAACACTTATTGCCTGTCACTGTGAAGGTAGAGGATGGAAATTCTGGGCTGACAGTAATCTTAAGTCAAAATTTTGGGGAAGGTCAATTCAACTTGATCCTGTTGGAACATTAACATTAGAATTCGACGATGGAGAGATCTTTCAGTGGAGCAAGGTAGGCAGAACCTCATGCTGCTGATCGTTTAGCAGTTTACTAGTTAGTTTGGTTGCTATTGAAGTTCTCGTTCTGTTTGTTTAATTTGAGACTTTGATATCCTCAGGTCACGACAAGTATCTACAATCTTATCCTTGGTAAGATATATTGTGATCATCATGGAATAATGCATATACGTGGCAATCGTCAGTACTCATGCAAGCTCAAGTTCAAAGAGCCATCCATTATCGAGCGTAATCCTCATCAGGTAAATGAGGAGAAATCCTGTAAATAACTTGAATTTTTTTTTTGTCTATTCTTCCCCAGATTACTAATATGTCTAAACATCTAGATTTTGTTGTACTATTGGTCGGATAATTCAAAATTCAAACTAATTCTACAGGTTCATGGATTTGTTGAAGATGTCTCCGGGAAGAAAGTTGCAACATTATTCGGAAAGTGGAATGAGAGCATGTACTATATGAATGGAGAATGGACCAGCAAACCGAAGGATTTATCTGATTCAGCTTTATTGTGGACAAGGAATAAGCCACCCCTAAATCTAACTCGATACAACTTGTCTTCTTTTGCAATTACACTGAATGAGTTAACACCAGGACTTAAGGTACAACATTGTATTAGTTCGTGAAAGATCAATTTCCTCCTTTATGCTCAGCTAATTGTCGTTTATAGCCTGGCTAATCTGCGTGTTTATTATCGGATAAAGGAGAAGCTCCCACCTACAGATTCAAGACTCAGACCTGATCAGCGACATTTGGAGAATGGGGAATACGACAAGGCAAATTCAGAGAAGTTGCGGTTAGAGACACGACAAAGAATGGTATGTCTGCTTCCACTTGAGTCTTCTCATCTTTCTCTATGTACTCATTCATTCTTTTTGACCGTTATCATATTATTTAGTCTTCAAAATTGTTGTCGATCTGATAGCTCAAAATTTGTCTGACAATCTCGTTGGATTTGTCACTCTTATGAGTGGAATAGCAAAGTTGGATCCTCGGGCTTAGTTATCTTCTTAAATTTGGTTCCTATATACCTCCCGCGGGTTTCTTGTCCTTGAGGATGCAGCTATTTCAGTCTCTTACAGGACTGAATATGGTTTCAGAATCTCATGCTGATCTTGTGATATCTTACTCATCGCCTTACTGAGCTGAATTTTATAAATTTCACCTCAGTATTACTACCTACCAGAATCTAGATAGTATAATCAAGCTCACTTACTCGGGTTACTTTTTATTGTTTTCCTTCTGAATCTCTACTCTGAGAAACTAGTTTCTGTGGACGCGACATGACTGCCTAATGAACTTGCAGAAAGCATTAATTTTGAACAACTAGGAATTTGTAACCTTAAATCATAATTGACCAGAAGCAAAATTTAACACTCAATATTGAAGGCTTACATTATATGCAATCAATCTCTCCCACCATGTTTTTATTTAGAGAACAGTATTGGACTGACGGATTGGATTTTGTCAACTTTTGATTGGGTTTGGGAGTTTCAGGCCCCATAATTTTCTCCTAGTTCCATAAAACCCGTGAAGCTGGAGTGTCAATTTATGAATCTTTATAATTTTGGTCTAAATAAAGCACTTTTTCTTACCTTACAGTCCAGGAAATTGCAAGAGAATGGTTGGAGACCGCGATGGTTTCAAAGAGAAGGTGAAGATGGGACTTTCCGGTATTCCGGTGGTTACTGGGAGGCAAGAGAGATGGGTACTTGGGATGGCTGCCCAAATATTTTTGGTGAGATTGATCAAGAGCTCCTCACCTCCTTTGAAGGATCCTGATGTTTTATAAGGTATAAGTTCTGAGAAACTGCTTTCCACAAATGTTACCATTCTCATGTCAAGACATCCATTCTGCTTGAATGATGCACTTCAATACTTCCTTTTCCAAGTGATTTCTTCCACTTGTTGTTTTAATAAACAACTGAATAGCTACGTGATCAACTCATGCCAAGATATGGCTCGGCTTCTAGTTAGGTTTTTTCAGGGCTTTTAACACATTTGGTCGGTCGGCCAAAATAATTACAGTCGCTAGCCAAATATACGAAAAATATACTATGATTACGTACAAAATATGTATATTAGACATTAATACACAAAAATATACAATTTGACAGCTATTATCCTGGGGGCAGCTATATTGTGCAAAAGTCTCCTTATTTATTTATTTATTTATTAGTACCTCTTTAAACATTGTTATCCTGACTCAATACTTTCTTGAAACATGTCAGATTCATATCATGTTTATAGTAACCTCATTATCTATGTTCCCATCATATGCACACAGTTTGTTCTTAAATACCAAATCTCGCCTTCAAACATGTCCTCTCTGCCTCGGTGCCCCGGTAGAATATTTTCAAGTAGCTAGTACTGTAGTTAAACTGGGGACCGATCTCGATACATATTTCATGCCTGTTTTCTCCTCTTTGTAAAGAAATATCAAAAGGCTATGTGGTACATTTTTCAGGGATCTGAAGACTTGTAGATTTGCTGATTAAAAACAACCCCTTGAGCAGAGTATTATGGAGAATTCTGTAGGACAGGAATGGAGTTTGCGGGCAGTCCGCGACAGCCCAAATTTTTTACTTGTTTAAAGATAGTTCTCAGAGTTGACATAAGTCAATCAAGAATCCTGAAGGCTATTTTAGGATGAAGAGACAATCTTGCAAGAGTCGTCGAACGATGGAGCACATACTGGAGAAGTTTTTCTTACTACATATGCATCAAGCTGGTTTGATCATGCTTGTATTTTGTGTTGAATTCATCCCATTTTTCATTTTGCTTCATCTTTCTTTGGCTAGGCATTAGTTTTAGGTTATTATTATTATTATTTGTACTCTATGTTGAAAATAAAATAGCAAAAATATGAATGTATTAAAGAAATGAACAGAGCACATTAGCTTTTGTAAAGACCTGAAATAGATTAGTGCTACACATGTTGAGATATACACAAAGAACAATGATCCTCCTTTACCCAAAAATTCAAAGTTCTCTTAGTGGTCCTTTTAATTTTTCATTTTGAACATTTTGGTAGATATTCAATGGTGAATAAAGGATAAGAGTTTGGACCATCTAGCATTCAAGGGAATGACTCAGTGTTAACACATAGGTATAACAACCAAGGTTATACCAGGATTATAGATTATAATTTCACCTCTTATATGGGATAGGTAATCCCACCATTTTTTTAAAATAATATTTTTTATCCCCAAACGCCTACTTACATGACTTTTTTCTCTTTTCAAATTATAATTTTTTATGCCTAAATGCCTACTTACATGACTTTTTTTTTAAAATTAATCTAAACGTATCGATACCGAAGAGAAACCGAGATGATTGGTACAAGTTTAATTTTGGTTATACAAAATAGAATAATTGATAAATAAGGTTGACAATGAGGTGATGCAGGTGCGGGGTGGGTTAACTTTTTTATAAAAAAAAATGTTCGCGGTGCGGGTTCAAAATCCTGACACAAAATTAAGAAAAAGATGAATTTATTCTACACAAATTATATTGCTGGCTATTTTACCTCGAACACACCACAGCCCCAACCCCAACCCCAGAAGAAACAAAAAGCAGAAGATAAATTAACAACTATACTTAGACAATGAAACGCCAAAAAATTTCTTCTAAACAAAGTTCTTTTGATTTGTTTCATCTTTGTAATTCATCTGCATTAATTATTTTATGTTTTTTTTATGGGTTAAACTCCTAATAGCTGAAGCATACTCTTCAGCAAGATACAACTGTAAAAATTGTACGGGGCGCCTTATTTGGTCGTTCCCATTTAACCTATACCTATATTTTTAAAATTATTTATCCTATACCCTAATTTTTACAACTTCAGGCGCCTCCTTATTCCTGCTACCTGTGACACTCCTTTCTTTTTCTTTTCTTCTTCCAGTGTTTAATCGTATGTTTAAGGAGTTTTGGATTAATATGACACTTGACAATAAAACTTCAGCTTATTTAGTGTTGAAGTTTTTACAAATGAACTACATAACTTCAACGATGCTGAAGTTTTTTGAAAAAGCTTTATGACAATACTAATGAATCCAGGACAAAACTTCAGCTTATTTAGTGTTGAAATTTTTACAAATGAACTAAATAACTTCAGCATCTTCTGCTGAAGTTTTTGAAAAAGCTTTACGACAAAACTATTGAACCCAGGACAAAATTTCAGCTAAAACATGCTGCAGTTCAGCAAATAGAGAATAAAACTTCAGCTAGTAGAATGCTTAAGTTTAGCTGTCTACTAGAATGTTGAAGTTTGCGTGCTTGCCTTTGCTACTTCAGACCCGTATACCTGAAGTGGACGTGAAAAGTAGGTACGCTTGCAATTTTTTTTGTAAAGCGGGTATAAATTAAAACGTGACCCAAAAAACGAGTATAGATGCAAATCCCCCGATACAACTTAAGCAACCGAAATACCTCTAATCATAAAAAGTAACCCAGATTTAAAATCCCAAAGGAAACATTCCATCTGATATATACCAAAGAAATGAATTAGTTCAATGAAAGTAAATATAATTAACTAACTTAAAAAGCTATAGCAGAAAATAAAGCTAAAAAAAGAAATAAATAAAAAAATTTAGTGGAGCAAGGCAGGACGCGGCAGGTGCAGTTGCGGCGCGGGTGGATGCGGGTGAACATGCTATACGGGAGAGGGGGGGGGGGGTTGAAATTTTATGGGTTAAAACAGAACCCGTCCCACCCCGTTCAATTGCCATCCCTACCGATGAATTATTATAGTATAAATGTTATAAAATAATTGACGGAACCGAACAATTGACATCCTAACCTACAGCTAAATTTTGGACAAACTTAATCTCATCTTAGATTGGGATATCCCCGTAATGGGATAACCAAAGGGCCAGAACTAGTCGTGCAAGGCTATGAATGTCATCGTCAAAAAAGAACATATAAGAATTTTGAACCAAGAGAAAAAGGGGAAAGTACAGAAATAGCCATTTTTAGAGCTGCTATTTTGTATAAAAAATTCAAACAAAATATCTTAATCTCAAAACTTTGTGTCCTGAGAAACTGAAATTCAGAATTTATTGGCTAATACCTAAATAACAGTCCTTTAAATCTGGTGTCATTTCTACATAGAAAAATCTCAAAACGTTTTAGGGCTGGGCCATGGGTTATATCTGAAATTTAGGGCCCATTTCGAAAAAGTCTTTTTTATTTTTGGATTTATAGACATTGTATATCAAAAAGAGAAACGAAGATGAAATATATGCTTTTGAAAACAAGCTACCAAATGCAAGTGGGCAAAGTCATTTTCTAATATTAATTGAAATACTATGTATAATGGATTACAAAACTAAATCTCCTATATCAAGTGTAATAAACAATATAAAGAAATAGTTGATTAGTAAAAATGAGAGAAGGAAGAGAAGTAGGAATTATATATTATATCAAAAACATGTTACCAAACACAATGGATGCACGTAAAACCACTTCAGCTAATACTGTGGGTAAACCATTTCTTGTCAAAGATTTGACCCAACCAAATGAAAATATTGGACGTAAGTTTATTAATTTGACCACAGAGTACATTGAGATGAATAGGCACGGGTGGGGGTGTCAATTTGATAGGTTGGGCCGATTTTAGGCGGGTCAAAATTGATTGATTCAATAAGTGGGAGTCTTTGCGACCAGCCCAAAAGTTACTTGAGCTGAGATGGGTCTGAGTCAAGTTGGGCTAAAATTTAGGTCATAACTTAACCCGCCCAACTCTCATCAAACTCTAATTAATGTGTATTGTTTTCTTATAAATTATTTAATTATCAAATAAGACATATTTTCTTTTGTTATGATCATATATAACATACCAAACAAAAAAAAAAAAAATACTATTTTAAAGATATTTTCACAAAGTTATTCAAGGATCAATTTCGGCTAAAATCAACCCAACTTTAGATGAGCTGAAATGAGTTGAGTGAAGATGGATTGAATTCAACAAATAGGCGGGTCAAAAACAACCCAATCTTGAATGAATTAAACGGATCAAATGGGTTTGGGCTCAATTTGACACCTTTAGATACGGGCTTGCAACTATACATCTATGTCTAGATTATCATATTTAGAAGTTCAAATATGTTAAAAAGAAAGAAGGGAGTTTTTCCTATATATACTATGGTAGGAACTTGTTAATTGATTTCTTCTAGCTTTTGTAGTTTTCAAAAAGTATTTAGTTTTTTCTTACAAATTGTATACATTCCCTTTTAAAAAGCTCTCATCCCATGATTAATACTTTCAATTAAGGGATTCAATTATATCTTTCTTTTCACACTTCTCCTTATTTCATGCGTCCTAATTTTTTTAGTATGCAGATCTCCTCTTCTCTCTCTTTGATAATTTCACGTCTTCAACAAGAAGCTGGTAATTTTGCTTCAGTTGTTGAATGATTTTGGTTGGAACCTTCAAATACCGGATATAATGCCATTACATATTCTATGTTCCTATTATCCATATAATATTAGGAAAGTGATACCTAATCTAACAAATCCAATAATACAGAACTAATTTCCATAATAGACACCAAAAAGATACTCTCTCCGTTTTAATTTATGTGAACCTTTTGACTAGCATTAAATTTAAGAAAAAATGAAAACTTTTCGAACAGACAAAAAAAAAATAAATTTATATAACCTGGAACATAGGGAGTACCATTTCTTTGCAGTTATAAATCTATACAGACGGCACAGAATGTCATGAGATGACAAAAAAATCAGTTGCTAAAAGTTTCTTCAACAATTCAAAAGTTGTTAAACTCTAGCAAAATTATTACTAATAGGATAATGGCTCATACACAATCCAAATATGAAATTGGTCACAAACTAACAATTGCTCATCACCAAATACAATTATCATACATTTGTAATACAATTTTTCCAACAATTATTACACAAATATATTTATGATATAATCGTGATACAATTATGATCTTCATCTTCTTCAAATTTCAATCACAACTCTACTTAAATTCTGATACAATATTGTAATATAATTGTATTAGTATTGTGTTAGGTATTATTTTAGATATTGATATATCAGATATAAGTCAAATACAACTTTGATACAATTGTGATATAATTAGAAATAATTATGATACAATTATCATACAACTGTGATTCAGTTCAGAAACTTTTCTTCTTCGAGTTTCAATATGAAATTTTACCTAAAAATAACTCTAAACTTAACCAATTTCCCTCAAAATTGAGATAAAAACTCCAAGTTATATATTCAATCGTTTGCAAGAGCATCAAATCCAAACAAATCACAAATTCGTAATACCCAAATGTTGAATTCAAAGCTTCGAAACTTTTTAGTGGTTGTCAACGGAGAATTCTTTGCTACTATAATTTTAGAGATAATGTCGATAAATTTGTGTGAAGAAGATGAGATTTGGATTAATTTGTATGAAAGAGAGAAATATTTCAAAATGGGTACGTGATTTTAGGGTCTTTTGTATAACTGATATACATGAGAGTGAGGGGGAGGGGAGGGGAGAGGGAAGGAATGTATCAGTTACATCCTAGTTTTAAGAAGACTCTCTTTATTAAGGTTTTGTATATAAATACTAAATATAGATAGAGAATTTAAATTTTAGAAACCTAAAGTAAAGTGATAAAATTTCGGTTCTAGCATAACTAGGTAAATTTTTCGAGAAAGAACTAGAGTAATTGGAACAGAACCCATAAAAAAGTAAAGGGACAAGATGATAAATATACGTGGACCTACACCTACACTTTTTTTTATCATCAAATGAGGTGTTAAATGAGCGGGTTAAGCTAAATACCGATGAGTTTAAGTGTATAGCACCAATAAACAATTTGGTTGATAATGTACCTAAAAAAATTATTGAGTCAAGACGGAAGAGCGAACTTAGACTAAACATTGGAATATAATCCACCTGCCCAATTCAAAATCACATTTTTTTTTTGTTTATTCTTTTAAATTTGATTTATCATGACTTTATCTATTCAATTAACCAAAAGAATTTCTTTCTATCTTTTGATAAGTTTTTATATGGGTTAATAATTTGGAATACATAGACTGCTCAAATTAGTCAAACTCCACCAGCTAAAACTTAGTCGATGAGTTATATTTCCGTAAGTTTAATTTAACACTAACTTCTATATACAAAAAAATGTGTAAAAGTTCGTATGTACCAGACTTCACATATAAATATATATTGGATATGTTAGTTGTTATTCAAGTATATTGGGAATATTCGCATTTTGTGGTTTATGGTTTTTAAGAGGCATTTTCAAGAAAAAATAATAGTGATCGTACTAACGAGTTAGTTTACGAAAGTATAAAGAGATTCCTATGGAATTCTAGAGGTGCAGAGTCACTACTGGAAAATTCACCTATAGCTAGGTATGAAAGATCGTTGCAATATATAGGTAAACTGTTGCCATAGAGGTATTGCAACGGTTCAGCGTCCGTTCCACAAGCTCGCGTGCCTATAAGCTTAAGGAACGATTTTTAGAACGGTTCCAATAACCGTTGCTATAGTATAGTCTATCGCAACGGTTTTTCCTCTTTCTGTTGGAACGATTATTCTTATCAACTGCAACGGTTAATTTTCGTTACCATAACGTTAAATGCAACGGTAAATAACTGTTGTTGTATCTCTTAAACCGTTACAACTATTATAGAAATGGAAACAATTTCTTTTAGATATTGCAACGATTGAACTACCTATTGCAACAATTTTAAAATTATTTTGGAACAGCCTGCGGCTCCTATGGCAACGGTTCCAAAAGAGTAAAGCATAGATCTTCATCACTGCCTCCGTCTTTCATTTCTTCATATACTCCACCTATAAAAGAGTATAAATAAAGTCATTATCCCTTCAAGAGAATCCTATCTAAAAATTCTCTTAGTCCAATTTAAGAGGTCCGTCTACTTTTGATATAAAGGGTAAACATAACGAAATGGGGAAAAAAATTTAAGAACGCACTAGCTAATCAAACCTAATTCCAAATGAAATCATCTTTAGACTTCAAATATGTTCAGTCAAAACAACAACTATCAATTCGGGCAACAGACATCTAAATTCGCAAAGAACTCCAACAGTTAGCACAAAAGTTTTTAAGTGAGCTTAGTAAATAAATAACTCTTGGCAAAAATTTAGGTGATCTCTTCCTATTTGTCTAAGCCTTGATGGCACAAGTAGCTAATACTGTGCTGGTGGGAGGATAGTCAGATATCAGTCTAGTTGGTATTATCATCTAGAGAATCAAGCAAATTCTTTGGTATTATCAAACATTATTCTACTTCGATCATAACTCACTAAAATAAGCATGAAACTTGAGGAGTTTTGGCTGCACTAGCATGCCAATAAACCAAGTACTCAAAACTTTTACAAATATAATTCCCATTTATACCATTTTTGGGAAACTGACTTGTATTTGGTGAAATGTAAAATATTTTTAACGAAAGTTGTTCATTGGTAGAAGGCTAAAAGTATTTACCTTACACAAGATTTTTATGAAATCTTTTTAGTGTTTTTGTATTTAAGGTAAGTAACTAACTAATAGTAGTGTGCAAAGAATAAAGACAAATATCCTGTCTTGGTGATAATTTCGAGTACTAAAGATTGATAATTTTATTTTAATGTTTGCTGAAACAAGAGACATATAACCATCATATAACTATTAATTAAAGCAACTATAACTGAAAATATTTCATCAGCCTAAGAAAAAGTTAACATCATACAAAAAACACCCTATATCATCAGTTATATGTTCACCGTAACTTAAACCAAATATGAACCATATTAATGCATAATTAACTATATCAAAATTAAAGGGAAATTATGAAACACAAGCAATTCATTGTTAAGTATTACACAATAATTGTTGATGTTTAAATTCAGTTAAAAGATTTAAGCTCAATTATTTATTTACTAACTGAGCACAGGAAATTAATCCAGTTAATTAGCACAAGAAAATAACCCAGCCGAAAACCAAGCTGAAAACCAGCGTGAATCCCATCTCTAATCGACCCCGAAACAACTCCAAAACCTAGTCAAAACTTCCTTAAAATGACTTCACAAATAACCCCTCTTTCTCCACTATAAATATCCTTTAAAACCAGTAAAACATTGCTAGGAAGAGAGAGATCGCACAGTGGTATAGAAGCAACATAAAAAAAGAGGAGAAGAAGAGGAAAGAGAAGACATGCATTTGGTACAGACTAACCTTGATTATTACTGCCAGCGGATAGAAGATTGATTGATTCAATAGCAGCTTGTTGTGCAGAAGAAGCTTCTCCAGGTGCACGAGCACTGAATATTAGCATGTCAAGATCAAGTCTCAAATCGGCGTTGAGATATTGAAGTCGTGTAACGACGTTCATCATAATATCTTGTTCCATAGCTTCCTTTTGTGCATTTAACTTTTCCAGCATTCTTTGTTGCATCCTCTCTTCCATTTCCTCCAAATTTTGTTGCATTCTCTCATTGGTAGCATTTACAGAAGATTCAAAATCTCCTTTTTTTCTTTTTTAATACAATCTTGTTAACTTCTCGTCCATACAATCTTACTCAACCTGGGTGCTCAGGTCCCATGACTGATGCAAACGCGTCAACTGAATCACTGCCATCTCCACTTTCTTGAGTTGATTGTATTCTCTCCATTTTAGCCTACAAACCAAATGTAAGAGAACAAAGTTTAAGTAAATAAAACTAAGTCAATAATTAAGAATAATAAATAATCATGAAAAACTTTAAATTAGAAATTTCTTACAATTTTACTAATTGTATTCTCATAAAGAGCTTTTGTATACTCGACCATGTTTTATTTATTTTGTAGCCACAAAGTTATCCTTACTTGATAGAGTATCCGAAGTATCACCAATTTCCTTTTTTTTCCTAGTCATATGAAAACTGGTAAAAGAATCTTTTTATGAAAATTTAGCAAGTTCATACTTTAAGAAAAATAAGAGAAAAAATTAAACCTCGATGATTAGAGCAAAACTTGTTTTGCCAGCAGTGTGTGGATGCTTCAACTTTTTTCGATTCTCGATATTGGTTTTGGACGTTTTCTGCAAATAAACAAGAAATTAGTGTAAGATCAATCACAAGATTTATCAAATCATTCATCTCTAATTCCCACAGCTAGCCGCCTAATTACACCAAACAATAATGCTCATCACAATGTGACACACATATATGAAAAGCTCATATGGATTGGACCTCAAGCTTTATCCAGTAGAGTGCCTAATGCATTCAAACCAGCATATGGACCTCTAGTTTAATGTTATTGTGTTTTTGGGAGATTGTAAAGTAGCTTATTGATGTAACTGGTTCAGGTAAATTGCCTTGTTATGTCTCCCTTCTTACCGTAAAACTTTGATATATGCAGATGCAAAGTTTTAGACTAATATTCAGATTGATGGCTGCCAAAATGTGTAGCAACTCGAGTAACAAACACCCAACATCAAAAACCAGGCATTCAAAGAAACCAGACAGTGCAAAAGAGAAGCAGATATCAGAAGCTACAGGTGCTACGTTGAGACATCAACCAGCTTCTGAAATTACTGATTCTAAAGCTACAGCTGGAAAACAAACTTTATCCATGATGTCGTCGGCAACAAAACAACCAAAAGGAGGGGCTGACCACACAAGAGAACAATATGAAGACACAATGAGTGAAGACGAGTTAAATGATGAACCTATCCAGAATTTAAACGAGCTAAACATTCAAGAAACTGTCCATCTCCTAGTATGCAAAGCAACACAAAGCTAAATCCTAATGCTGTTGCGTTTGTTCCTACTGGACAACAACTACCAGGTACGATTTCTAGGCTAAATTTGATCCAAAAATTCATTGGACACGTAGCTAATACAAGTGGAGTGGTTGCACAATATAACTTGATCTCACCCCCATATTTTATTTTATTTTTCATTAACAAAAATTCACATATTACAGAATCTAGAATAAGATAAAAGAATCTTCTAATTTCCAGAAGACTCAACAAAAAACAATTAATGTTAATAACTTTTCAAAAACAATTTCAGTCCTCTCATTTTTGTTCTAATTTCCTAACTTTTCGTGAACTCCTGTCTAAAAAGGCAATACCCACAAGAAAATTCAATAAACAGTTGCCACCAATGCCTTTTTATTTTTTATTAAAAAGGACTTCAAATGTTTGTATTTTAGGGCCCTTTCTTCCGTGCACACTTTGCATTTGAGTAGGGCCTCTTTTTATTTTTGGCGCGAAAGGACATGCACTAATACAAAATAAGGATAATCACCAATCACCACTGTTAGTTAATTTTATGATTAAAATTTATATATACTTGCCTGGTTCCTCAGATTGTTCAATTGTTTCATGATTGGTAGAATCTTTAGATGGTTCATGCACAACTTGTGATGTAGAAGTGGTGGAATCCATTGGCATTTGCAGCACTTGTTCTTATACTCCTTGTGTTGTAGAAGAGGTAGAAATCAATGGCACTTGCCGCACTTTTTCTTGCAATTGAGATCTTTGCGAACCCTTTTCAGCTTCTGATTGTCTTTCTTCATTTTTACTAGATATTGTTGCATGAAAAGTTCTTTTTATTGTCAATGATTGATTTCGCAAAAATGTAAGTGATCGAGATTCTTATTTCCTTTCTTCATTTTCATTAGACCTTATAGCTTGAGAGGTACTTTTTGTTGTCAACGACGAAACCTTTTGGTTTCGCAGAGATGCAAGTGATCCAGCTGGAATGCGGTTGGATATTTTTTTTTCTTTTTGCTTGAGCACCCTTCTTGATTCATGGCTGTTAAAATCTCTGTTAGATTCAAAAAAGCAAAAGCGAAATAAGTTAGCAATAGTATTAATAGAAAGCATTTTAAAGTAATTTCTGAATCAAATATCAAATAGGTTAGCAAAAATATTACCAGAATTATATTCCCGAAAATAATATCAGTTCTCTGTCAATTAATTCAGCAATAACAACAAAATTACTAGATTTTAAAAGAATATATTTAAAAGAATTTTAGAACTTTATTTATTTAATCATCTACTTCCGTCCAGTCCCAATCAGTATCATCAAACCCATCCTTCTCTTCCTATTTTATAATCATATCATGTGAATGTTGTGCATTAGTTGGAATATCAAAAATTTCAACGGATACATCTTCTCTTGATCATTTAACGTCAACATCAAGTAATCTAGAGGAGGAACCAATGTCATTATTAGGTTCCCTCCAAAATGTGTCTCCAATATTGGGACAATTATCTTCTTCTAGATCATACAAATCAACATGTACTTTATTCCTTGCATAATAAATATCTTTTCAATTGGATCCTCTACATAAAAAACTTGATAAACTTGTGATGCCAACACAAAATGGTCATCTGTACTGTCTAATCTATTGAAGTACACCCGAGTTAATTCATAATCATCTATTTCATTGCGAAACCAAACACATCTAAATAGTACAACGCTAAAACAACCCCAATAATCTACCTCAATGATATCCTGAATATCTCCATAATAGAAAATCTAACCATCAATGGAATTTTGGTCCCTAGCACTAGCAAAACTATCAGTTGTTGCCGATAAAGTCACTCCACTATTTTGAGTCTTGCACCGGAAGTAACGTTCTTTGGTATGAAATCGGTATCCGTTAATAAAATATGCAGTATATCTTTTGACCACCATATTGGGTCCTTTGGCTAGCCATCGTAAATAATCTGGCACTATAATATTTTTAACTTTCTCTTTAAACCAATTACTGAATTCCCAACTATGATTCCTCGCTCTTTCTCATGCATTCATGATTAACAATTAAATTCTTATGTTCCCTACAATCATGAATATTTCAAGTTTAATCATATAATATATAAATATAAAATATAAATAAATATATATAAAATTTATCTTACTCGATAAACTTTTCTATTTGTTCATCTTCAGTATTGAACAAAGCATATCGATGTGCTTCAAAACATAACCATGAATCCATGAGAAAAGTATTTTTTTTATTACTTCCAATTGGATGGCCTATATTAGGGAATAAAGGTGACACATTTGAGAGCACTCATCATCCACAATTTGGTACCTACTGAATTTTATCTTCACGCCATCATGTAGGTATCTCGAACAAAAAGTCAAGCACTCATCAGCCAAAAACCCCTCAGCTATTGACGCTTCTGGACAAGATCGATTACGTACAAACGCCTTGTACTTACATAGGTTTCTCTCAATGGAATACATCCAACGAAGATGAGCTAGACCCCAAGCTTAATTTCATTCATCAAATGAACAGGCAAATGTGGCATTATGTCAAAATATGTTGGATTGAAATTTTTTTCAAGCTCACATGTTATTTCAAGAATTTCAGACTGCATTTTTTCAAGATCTCTTTCCCTTATGATCGTACTACATATAACTCTAAATAAATTTCCCAACCTAATCAAGGCCAATGAAATATTATTGGGCAACACTTTTGTAACAGCAACCTGGAGCAAGTAATGCATCACAAAATGAGCGTCATGACTCTTGTACCCTGATATTTCCATCTCCTTCACATGCACGCGTTTTGAAATAATCGAAGCACACCCTTTTGGTAATTTAGCATTTTTCATGACAGTACAAAATAAACTTTTCTCTTTTGATTTCATGTAGAAACAAGATTTAGCCAAACTTATAGTTCCATCATTATTTGTTTTTGGTTTTATCTCCTTTCGTATACCCATTTCTTGTAAGTCATATTGAGAATTTTTATGGTTCTTTGACTTTTCATCTATTTCCAATAAAGTCCCGAGCAAACTATCACATATATTTTTTTCAATGTGCATCACATCAAGATTGTGTCTCAATTTGTTATGCACCTAATATGGCAATTCAAAAAAAATGGATCTCTTTTTCCACAGACCCTTAGCACTCTGAGACCTTTTTTTTAGTTCCTTTCCAAAGATATTGTTGAATTCAATCAGCTCTTCAAATAATTCTTCACCCGACAAAGGAGAAGCTGCAAGTCTATGCTCCTCTTTACCGTCAAATGACTTCTTATCTCTTCGGAATGGATGATCAAGAGGCAAAAATCTTCGATGACCCAAGTAACGCATCTTGTGACTATGTTTGAGATATTGAGAGCATGTGTCATAATTGATAGTGGAGAATGCCAATTTTCCCTTAGTGCTCCATCCTGAAAGCATAGCTAATGTTGAAAAATCACTAACTGTCCACAATAAGGCATCATGCATTCGGAAAGCTTGGTTGGTTACAACATCAAATGTGTCTATTCCCATTTTCCATAATTCCTTCAATTCTTTAATTAATGGTCGTTGGTACACGTCTATGTCTTTTCCTGGAGACGATGGACCTGGAATGATATAGACAACATTATATACTCTGGCTTCATGTAAATCCACGGTGATAAGTTATAGTTCATTAACATAACATGCCACGTGCTATGAGAAATGCTCATAGTCCGAAATGGGTTGAAACCATCACTTGAAAGACCAATCTAACATTACGAGGATCGCTAGAGAAATTTGGGTGCAAAGAATCAAAATCCTTCCAAGCTTCCCCATCAGCAGGATGTCTTATATTCCCATCATTGAGTTGTTCATTAGCATGCCGTCTCATTGTAGCAGCCGTTTCAGGACACATGAATATCCTCTGAAGCCTAGGCTTTAAAGGAAAGTACCTTAAAATCTTTGCATGGATTTTAGAGCTTGCGTTAGTCAAATGACTAGCATTCTTCCATTTTGAAGACCCACAAATAGAGCAATTATCGGCCTTCTCATTTTCTTTCCAAAAATAACATGCAATCATTAGGGCATGCATATAATTTTTCATAATGAAGACCCAAATCTTTTATCATGTTTCTAGCCTTGTTGAAAGATTCTGGTACTTGAGCAAAGGGAAGTGCCTCTTTTATCAACTCTAACAAAACTAAGAAAGCCACATTACTCAACCCATGCAAGGATTTAAGCAAGTACAACCGAATAGTTAAACTCAGTTTATTAAAGTTTTCACACCCCGGATATAACTCTTGTTTTCCTTCCTCCAGTAATTTGAAAATTGTTCTTACATCTTCAGATTGTCTTTCCCCAACTCCTTCTTCATCCTCTGCCTGACCCTCTATATTTCTAAATGTATCATGAAGTATTCCATCAATATCGTCACGTATGTTAGAACCTTCATCATCATTGCTTGGAAGAGGTGTATTTCTCGAGGAAAATCCCTTCTCGTGGAAAATCCATTTGGTATATGTCACGATCCATTTCTCCCTCTGCAAGACGTTATGACGGCACCTAGTCGCTACGACTAGGTAAGCATTATAATTTCGGAATAACGGAAATAAATCAGTAATTAACAACTAAACTTTAATAGATATTATATACTGATAAAAATGATGCTCGGCATGTACAAGTAAACCAACGCTCGAATATAAACAGTATTCCCAAAACCCGATAGTCACGAGTCACAAGCTCTACGAAATTGTTTAACTATTTTCTCTACATAGTGTCTAAAAGAAATAAACGAGGAAAACAACATAAGGGATAGAGGGGGACTCCGAGGATCTACGGGCGCGGGAAATGTACCTTGAAATCTCCAGTAAGCAGCAGCGACTACACTAACGAAGAGGCTGGTAAGATGCACTTGGATCTGCACACAAAAAAATTGCAAGAAAGGGCGTGAGTACACCACAAAGGTACCTAGTAAGTGCCAAGCCTAACCTCGATCGAGTAGTGACGAGGTCAGGTCAGGGCCCTACCGAATTATATATATGCAAATAAGACAAGGCAAAAGGAAATATCGCGATAAATAAGTCTGAAATTCAACAAGGAAGAAACATAGAAAACAACAACTCAATACACAACAAAAACAATAGGGGACCTCCCGAGATACCATCTCGTAGTCCCAAACGTAAATGTACTGGGGGATCTCTCGGAATACCGTTCCATAGTACCAAAGTAAATATGCAAGACAAGAGGATCTCTCGGAATACTGTTCCGTAGTCCCAAAGTAAATATGCAATACAAGGGGTTCTTCTGAAATACCGTTTCGTAATCCCAAAGTAAATATGCAGCCAAACAACAGAATTCAATAGTCACGGCATGAAATCTTACAATATAACATAAGTACAAATTAAGGAAAAGACATGTAAAATTAGTAAACATGCTACACGTAGTCCAAGTAAACAGTTAAGGCAAGTTGGCATGCTTTCTTAGTCTAACAAGATACTACACATACTAATAAGTCCAAATAAGAGGAAAGACATGTTATTATTTAATGAAAATCGAGTTTTACAATAATAAGCCTGTGTACGTACTCGTCACCTCACGTACACGGTGCTCATATATCAATTACAGTATCAATTCTAAGGGAAGTTCCCCCACACAAGGTTAGGCAAGCCACTTACCTCGAACCAAGCCCAAATCAATCGGACTCTTTCCACGAGTATGGACTCCGAATGACCCAAATCTAGCCAAAACCAATTACATAACATAAATATAACTACAAGAAACTAATCTAGCGAATGAAATCAAACTTAAAGTAAGAAATTTGAAAATCGCTCAAAAAGCCTCCCCAGGCCCACGTCTCGGAATCGGGGAAAAAAATACAAAATAAGAACACACATTCATTCACGAGTTCACTCGTGCCAAAATTATCCAAATTCGATGCCTAAATCCCACTCAAATCTCAGAAATTCATTTGGGGAACTTTTTCCCCATTTTCCCAACTTTCTCACTCAAATTCCTTAATTAAATAAAGAATACAACAATAGATTAATGAAATATAACCAAAATCGAGTTAGGAATCGTTACCCAATAAATTCCTCTGAAAATCCTTCAAAATTTTGCCTAAATCTGAGCTCTCCAAGTCCTAAAATGAAAATGAGACCAAAACTTTAAAATTTCCCCTTTTGTGCCAGCAATTTCGCTCCTGCGACTTCTTCATCGCACCTGCGGCGCCGCACCTGCGGAAATCCTATCGCAGGTGCGTAAATGACTTGAGGGACCGGGGACCGCTTGTGCGATAAGGTGGCCACACCTGCTCATGCGCACCTGCGAAAACTGTCCGCTTCTGCGATCCTTCGCCGCATCTGCGATTCCTTCCTCACATCTGCGAGCATCACAGATGCAAAACTAACCTCGCACCTGCGATCCCAGCCTGGGCTGCGCCAACTCCGCTTCTGCTCTTAACCATCTGCATGTGCATCCCCGCACCTGCGGTTCCCCCACCGCAGGTGCAGAAACACCAGAAACCAGCAACTCAGAAATTCTCTTAAGTCTAATTTTCACCCGTTAAGCACCCGAAACTCACCTGAGGCCCCCGGGACCTCAACCAAACATACCAACCAATCCTAAAACACCATACGAACTTATTCAAACCTTCAAATCACTCAAAATAACATCAAAACATCAATTACACACGGATTCAAGCCTAATGAACTTTGAAAATTTTAAATTCTACAAACAACGTCGAAACATATCAAATCTCTTCCGAATGATCTCAAATTTTAAAAAAAAGTCAAAAATAAAACCACGAACCTACTCCAACTTCCAAAAATCCAATCCGAACCCGATATCAAAATTTCCACTGTTGGCCAAAATAGCCAAAATTCCAGCTTTCGTCAATTCAAGCCTAATTCTACTACGGACCTCCAAATCACATTCCGGATGCGCTCCTAAGTCCAAAATCATCTAACGGAGCTAACAGAGCCATCAAAATTCAAATTCGAGTTCGTTTACCCATAAGTCGACTTTCGGTTTCCAACTTAAGCTTCCAAATTAAGAGACTAAGTGTCTCAATTCACTCTGAAAACCAAAATGAACCCTCCCGGCAAGACACAATAGAAGAAATAGATACGGGGGAAGCAGTTAATAGGGGATCGGGGCCATAACTCTCAAGACGACCGGCTGGTTCGTCACATCCTCCCCCTCTTAAAACAATAGTTCATCCTCAAATGAGTATAGAGACATATTTGAAGGTGTGAAAAGATGAGGATAACGACTGAGGATATACCACTCGGTCTCCCAAGTTGCCTCCTCGACCGGCTGACCCCTCCACTTAACCTTTACTGAAGCAATGTTCTTTGACTTTAACATTCTGACCTGCCTGTCCAGTATAGCCATTGTCTCCTCAACGTAAGATAGATCCTTGTCCAACTGGACTGATCTGAAATCCAATACATGAACCGAATCACCGTGATACTTTTTGAGCGTAGAAACGTGGAATACCGGATGAACTCCTGCTAGGCTGGGAGGTAGAGAAATATCATAAGCAACCTCTCCAACACGCCGCAATACCTCAATAGGAGCAATGTACCTCGGGCTCATCTTGCCCTTCTTCCCGAACCTCATAACGCCCTTCATAGGCGATACTTGAAGAAAGACCATCTCTCCAACCATGAATGATACATCGCGAACCTTCCGGTCCGTATAGCTCTTCTGCCTGGACTGGCCTCTGCGAAGTCTATCCTGAATCACCTTCACCTTATCCAGGGCATCCTAGACATAGTCTGTACCTAATAATCGGGCCTCGCCCGATTCGAACCAAACCTCTGGGGACCGACACCACCTATCATACAAAGCCTCATACATTGCCATATGAATGCTGGACTGATAACTTTTGTTGTAGGAAAACTCCACAAGTGTCAAGAACTGGTCCCATGACCCTCTAAACTCCATCACACACGCACAAAGCATGTCCTCTAGTATCTAAATTGTGCGCTCGGACTGCCTGTCTGTCTGAGGGTGAAATGCTGTGCTCAGTTCACTTTAGTGCCCAACTCCTGTTGTACGGCTCTCCAGAACCGTGATGTAAACTGTGTGCCTCTATCTGAAATGATGGAAACTAGGACACCATGAAAGAGAACAATCTCTCAGATTTAGATTTGATCCAGCTGCTCGGAAGAGTATGTAGTCATCACTGGAATGAAATGAGCTAACTTGGTCAGCCGATCCACAATCACCCAAATAGCATCGAACTTCCTTGAATTCTGTGGGAGCCCAACAAAATTCATGGTGATCCGCTCCCACTTCTATTCTGGGATGTCTAACCTCTGAAGCAAGCCACCCGGTCTCTGATGCTCATACTTAACCTGCTGACAGTTGAGACACTGAGCTACAAACCCAACTATATCCTTCTTCATCCTCCTCCACTAATAGTGCTGCCTCAAATCTTAGTACATGTTCGCGGCACCCGGATGGATAGAATACAACGAGATGTGGGATTTCTCAAGAATGAACTCCCGAAGCCCATCCATATTGGGCACACATATCCGGCCCTGCATCCTCAAAACTCAGTCATCACCAATAGTCACATCTCTAGCATCACCTTGACGGACCCTATCCCGATGGACGAGCAGATAGGGATCATTATACTGGCGCTCTCTGATACGGTCATAAAGAGAAGACCGAGAGACCACGCAAGCAAACACTCGGCTCGGTTCAGAAATATCCAATCTTAAAAACTGGATGGCTAAGTCCTGAATATCCAATGCTAAGGGTCTCTATGCTGCTGGAAGATATGTTAAACTCTCCGCCCGACGACTCAAAGCATCGGACACCACATTAGCCTTCCCCAGGTGGTACAAAATGGTGATGTCATAATCATTAAGTAGCTCCAACCACCTCCGCTGACGCAAGTTAAGATCTTTTTGCTTGAACAGGTGCTGGAAACTCCGGTGATCGGTGTAGATCTCACAAGGAACACTGTACAAATAGTGGCACCGGATTTTAAGGGCGTGAACAATAGCTGCTAACTCAAGATCGTGGACATGATAATTTTTCTCATGCACCTTCAACTGTCTGGACGCGTACGCAATCACCCTACCGTCCTGCATCAACACTGCGCCAAGACCAATTCATGAAGCATCACAATAGATGGTGTAAGACCCTGAACCCGTAGGTAATACCAATACTGGGGCCATAGTCAAAGTTGTCTTGATATTTTGAAAGCTCTCCTCACACTCCTCTGTCCAGCTGAACGGAGCACCCTTCTGGTTCAACCAGGTCATAGGTGTTGCAATAGATGAAAATCCCTCTACGAAACAACGGTAATACCCCGCCAAACCAAGAAAACTGCGAATCTTCATAGCTGATGATGGTCTAGGCCAACTCTGTAGTGCCTACACCTTCTTCAGATCTACCTTGATCCCATCACTCGATACTACATGACCCAAGAATGCCACCGAGTCTAGCCAAAACTCACACTTAGAAAATTTTGCATATAACCTCTTCTCCCTCAAAGTCTTGAGCACAGTCCTCAAGTGCTGCTCATGATCTTCTCGAGTCAGAGAATACACTAGGATGTCCTCAATAAACACAATGATGAAGGAGTCAAGATAAGGCCGGAATGTGCATCAAATGCATAAAGGCTGCTGGGGCATTGGTCAGCCCAAAAAACATGACAAGAAACTCATAGTGACCATATCTAGTCCTGAAAGCAGTCTTCGGGATGTCCGGCTCCCGAATCTTCAGCTGATGATAGCTTGAACGCAAGTCAATCTTGATAAACACCCTGGCACCCTGTAACTGATAAAATAAATCATCAATGTGAGGCAATGGATACATGTTCTTCACTGTAACCTTGTTCAGCTGGTGATAATCAATACATATACGCATAGAACCATCCTTTTTCTTCACAAACAAGACCGGAGCACCCCAAGGTGACACACTGGGCCAAATGAAACCCTTATCAAGGAACTCCTGCAACTGCTCCTTCAACTCAGGAGGTCCCATATGGTAAGGAGGAACAGAGATGGGTTGAGTACCCAACAACAAATCAATGCCAAAATCAATATCTCTGTCGGGCGGCATGCCTGGAAGATTAGCTGGAAACACATCTGATAAATCCCTCACTACTGGAATTGACTCAATTGTAGGGGTATCAATACTGACATCTCTCACATAATCCAAATACGCATCACACTCCTTCTCAACCATTAACTGAGCCTTAAGAAATGAAATAATCCTGCGGGGAGTATAATCTAAGGTACCCCTCCACTCTAATCGCAGTAAGCTTGGCATAGCCAGCGTCACGTATTTAGAGTGACAATAAAGAATATCATAACGGGCACGACAACCAGTCCATGCCCAAGATAACATCAAAATCTACCATGCTGAGCAATAATAAATCAGCTCTGGTCTCAAAACCACTAAGAGCAATCAAACACGACCGATATACATAGTCCACAACAAGAGAATCTCCCACAGAAGTAGCTACATAAATAGGGTAACTCAAAGAATCCCAAGATACCCCCAAATGTGGAGAAAAATAAGAGGACACATATGAATATGTAGAGTCTGGGTCAAACAATACCGACGTATCTCTATGACAGACTGGAATAATACCTGTGATGACAGAGTCGGAATCAACTACCTCTGAACGATATGGAAGATCATAAATACCTAGCCTGGCCTCCCCCTCAAGGGCGACCTCGACCTCCCCCACATCCACATCGAGTTGGCTGACTAGGTGGGGCGGCACCTAGTGCTGGAAGCATGGCCAGAGGATTCGGTGGAGCACGTGGTGACTGAAAAGTCTGTGGAGGTGCACCTCTCCTAAGTCTGGGCCAATTCCTCACCATATGGCGAGTATCGCCATACTCAAAACAACCCTTCGGAGGACGTGGATGCCGTGACTGACTCGGGTCTGGCCTGATGGACTGTCCGCTAATAACACCTCGAGCAGGAGGCACACTGGATACTGGTGGTGCATAATAGGGCTCCTGGTGCCTGGAAGGAGCTGGAACACCACTGGTGGCTGGAAGAGCTGAATGAACAAGGTGGCTCGCATAACCCCTACCATGGAGAGTTGTTGGGGAATGAGCTCCAAAATAATAACCAGTCTCTCGAGACCTCTTGGCCTCCCTCTCCTCTCTATCCTTGGCAAGCATGCCCTCCACTCTCCTGGTAATACTCATGACCTGTTGATAAGAGATGTCCATCTCCAGCTCCCTGGCCATACATGTCCTGATAATGGGGTGGAGTCCCTCAATGAAGCGACGAACCCTCTCCTGAACTGTGGCAACCAAGGCCGGTGCATCTTAGGCCAACTCACTGAAACAGATTGCATACTATAACACAGTCATAGAACCTGGCGCAGCTGCTCAAACTCCGCGCGCCATGCATCCCTGAGGCTCTGAGGGACATACTCACACAAAAATATATATGAGAACTGAGTCCAAGTGAGTGAGGCTGCCTCGTCCAGACTACTCAGCTCATAAGAACGCCACCACTGATAGACTGCTCCTCTAAGTTGGAATGTGGTGAAAGAAACCCCACTCGTCTCTGCTATGCCCATAGTACGGAGAATACGATGACACTCCTCCAGAAAATCCTGAGCATCATTTGAAGCTAATCCGCTGAAAGTAGGTGGGTGGTACTTCTTGTACCTCTCAAGTCTGAGTTGCTCTACCTCAGAAGCAGTTGCCCTAGTCTCATGTTGAACCGGAGCCACTGGTGACATAGGAATAAACTCTAGGGCCTGATCAACCTGGACCCTCTGCTTAGGAGTACGGGCTGCAGGAGTCTGTGCCCCTCCCCCCACCTGAGATGTGGCGGGAGCTAGTGGGATCAATCTAGCCTGAGCTAAAGTGCTGAACATGCTCATGAACTGAGGTAGAGTCTCATAGAGGGCTAGTACAACTAGGGCTGATTATCAGGCGGATTGGGCGGTTATTTACTCTTAATGGTTTGGCTTATCGGTTATCGGCTTTTAAATGTATTAATCCGCTAGCCACCCGATAAGATATCGAGCGGATTGGTATCGGTTTACCTCTTATCGGACGGTTATCGGACGGTTTATCGGCCTAATTCTACCTATGGTAATCGTGATGATTTAGAAGCACAACACTCCCTGCCAGTATACACTTAAGTATTTGCAACAAATATACACTTCGCCTTTATAAACAAAAGCTTATACTTTTGTTATTGCCAACTGGCATAAACTATTGTTGCAATGTTTTGCAGAATTCAGTACTTCAGTTAACGTCCATTTGCAAATTACAGAATGGCAGTACTAAAAAGCAGAACACATTTGCAAATTGTACACAAACATAGTTTCTGACCGCGCTACATATCCATCTCTACTTATCCTATTTCAATTACATGAAAAACATAAGAGAAATAATCAGGGGACGCTCATTTGAGAAGTCCAGCAGTAGTAGGGCATTGGCCAAAATTCGCCTCTCAGCATCAACCAGTGTTACAGATCCCCATTGATTCAACCTGCTGAAAAGAAGAAGAAAAATGGTTTAGCAAAGTAATTCATAGCATCCATGTTTTAAGTGTTTGATTTTACATATGGAGACTCAATTGGAGCGGATATAAAGAAAGAGACATATTAGGCTCAATATATATGAGAGTTAAGAAAGACAAGTCCTAGGCGATGTTATGTAAGTATTAAAGAAAAAATTATTTTCAAAATGAACTAAACGAGAAAACAATTGTTGCTTACTAACTAAAGTAACTTACTAATAAAAATACTCAAACTAAATAAGGAACTATCTCTTGAAAATTAAGTAAACCTCAAAGTTTGAATTTACGAAAGAGACCACATGAATTAATGTCAAAGAAAAAATTTTGTTTCTAAAGATGGTATCTAAATAAATGCTTAATTAGTTATTCTTCTCCTCTAAAAATTAGCCAGTCATTAAAACCAGCACGTCAAAAATATTCTATTTTCCTTCAACTATGTCTAAAGAGACATACTATGCTGGATCCAGTGTCGGACACTGAAGAAATAATGCTTCCCAATGTTAGTTCAATTAACAGTATATACACACTTATATACAACAAATACTTGAGGCTTTGATGGGTTAAATTCGAATTCTTACCAAATATATTAACACTACACGTCAATTATGGAAGGGTCTTGTCCGTTGCTGGCTAAATCTGAAGAAGAAAATTAAAATAATGAGTCGTGTGATAAATATAAGCA
>ML329629.1:0-19805 GCA_005239505.1 Nicotiana paniculata
CTAAGCTTAATAAGGATGTGTTAGGCATTGTTGTGATGTTTCCTTTCTTTCTCATAATCAAGGGTGTCTTAGTAAAATTGGTGGCCTAAAGCCTTTAATAAAAAGTTTAATTTATTATTTGAAATCTATTTTTTTAGATGCAAAACCAAAGCTTTTCGATAACGAACTTTTATTTTGTCACCCCTCTAATTTTTGTCTGCTTTCATAGAGATGGTTTTATCATCGTTGCTAAATCTACAGATAATGTTAGCTTTCTTTTTTTGTATTTCTCCTTTGTTTCCCGATATAGAAGGAACTAAGAAACAATTTGACCAAAAAACAATGATGGCATTAGCTGTTAATAATAAATAGTTATTGGGGCTTCAATAAGTCTGAGCCTAAAGCAGTTGCTTCAGCTGCTTGGCCCTTCAGCAGCTGTTTATGCTCAGTTGCCTCTCACTGAACTGAGAGGCAATGAACAGTTGCCTCTCACTGTTCATGCTCGTTGTGATTGGAATATCAAGCAAAAAGGTCCTTCGATTGCATACTAGCGTAGAAATTATTGGATTTTGAGAGAAAAGGTGGGAAAAAAAAAGTGAGAGAGTCATGAGGAGGTTAGGAGTTTTATTTCAACAAGACTATTTGGAGAACTACGAAATAGTATTAGCCATACGAAAATAAATATTTTGGTCAAAATTAAAATGTTTACAAGCTGAAATTCATAAGTTGGGGGACCAACTTATAATTTTTGTCTTTGTTTTTGTTTATAAGCACTTGATTTATAATTAAGTATTTATAATTTAACCAAGCACGTAGATAAATAAAAAAGTACAAATTTCAGACAAACATCCTCTCAACCTGGCCTTTTATCAATTGACACTCGTCTTTTCTTTATAATTTCAGTTTGATATTGTGTGTGAGTGTCTATTTTTTCCTTACTGGATTGTGCATTTGTGCTACATAATTTGAGAGTACGACAAAATGAGCAAAACGACTGGGTTTTTTTTGTTGGTTTACGTAATTGTTTATATAATTAGCTTAATCTACAAGTTTTATCAATAAATTTTATAAAACAATAGACATCCAATAGTTTATCAGTTTGAACGATCATTTAGTAGCTTTGTTCGCCTCCTGAACTTCAACATATACATGCTGCATTTAACGCAATATACGTCTTTTTTAAAGTAAAAGTTTTCTTCGAATGGACATGGAATGCACTTTTGACAATCTTATGGTATATTTAGTGTGTTTTACAAGTCTAAGATAATACTAACAATCATCAATTTTAAGCTATAATTTTATAGATCTGATTTAACATATCATAACTGTTTACCCTTAAAATCGGATAACAATTAAATTTATAAGTGGTTTTAAGGATATGTGCTTTTGCCTAACACAAATTGATAAATATGATGATTAATGCTAGAAATTAACAGTAATATAAAGCAAACCAGTATAGAAATGCAATTTGGCCCTTGAGCTAGATCGCCTTCGAACCAACTGAGAATATAGTTAAGAAATATGAATTGAACGGAAGAACAAGAGAGTTTAACAGAAAAAAGAGTATTGTATTGCCTTGTTATGCGAGAGTTAGATGATTACAAATGATTAGAACCCCCTTTATCCAATAGAATTCTACTTATGGTACAATTCTAACTACAAAAGGAAATCTCACGATTAGCTAAATAACCATTCTTGATTTGATCAGTTTTGAGATTTTCACCACGATCCTCGACCGGTCACAGATATCTCGTCTTTTTCGTTTGTATGCTATCTTCGGTCTTGCTCGATGTCTATCCTGTTTGGTCTCGATCATTAGTGGTCTCAATCTCGATTGATACTTTGAATCTCGAGCTCGGTACCTCACCTTCATGTCTCGGTCTGATATAACACAGAGCTGATCCTAGGCCCACCATACTGGTCTCGGTTAATCAACAAAATCGGCTGAGCCTGATTTTAACCGTATACAGATAGTCCCCTCGTTTTTTGGAGTGTAATGACAAGAAACAAAATGAGACTTCGATCTTTACCCCATCACCGTGACATAAGCGACAGAGGTGACCGAAACGTCCCGTCGGTACAGTTCCCAAGGTACTTAATGTGTGTCAGCTGAGGGTCGACCACTAGCACCTTTGAACCGTTGCCGTGAAACCCATAAATAGGCCTCTTTTCCATTCTTTCAAACTTTACTTTCAATGTTTTTTGCTCTAATCTTCAAAGCTCTCTGCATCCTTCAAATTTTTCATCTTCAAATATTTAAGTTCCATTTTTGATATTCTTCTAGAATGCCAAATATTATCATCTTCATTCTTCGTTGTCCTCAAAACCTAATGGCGAAAACGTTTAAAGTGTTCCACAAAAAGAAATTGCCTCCTCATCTCGGCTGGCCATCGAGAAAATAATAGCGGAGCCACGCCCTGAGGAGCTTGTTCCCGGGGGGTGCGTTATTAGTTCCAACTTCAAGGTCGAGAAAACCTCATCGGCCACTGGTCAATGCGAGCCGGTATCGAGATACATATGCTCGATTTTTTAGAATTTCCTCAAACAAGTGAAGAAAGACTGTAACTGGAAAAACAAAGAAGTAGTGATACCGACCCTTGAATAAAACATTACTACCCACGTGGGGGTTCTTGAGTGTTTACACTTACCCTTTCACGCTGGGACCCCTTGATCCAGTGACTTCTGCAGAAAACACAAAGTAACCCTCGAACAAATCCACCCCTCCTTTTGGAGATTGTAATATTGCTCTGATTCTTTGTGAGCAAAATTGACGGGCTCCCTTTCACCCTTAATCACCTTATCAGGTTTTATAGCCCCCGACTCTACCAAGGTGGGTTAATAAAACTCCAACACCGGGCCACCAAGACTTTCATCTCAAGCATAGACGAGGACAGAGACCGAGGTTGGATGGGTCGGTTTGTCCGAGTGAGGACCTCGGACTTGATTCTGGATGAGAGCATGTCGTTTCCCGAATGATGGAATATGAAACGTAAGTATGATTCCATTATCAGTTTCTACTCGGTAATTTCACTACTTCACCTTTTGTTATCGATGTTCTTTTTTGGTATAGCTGCTTCCTGGATGCCGAGTGCGGTTCCCCATTTTGAGAGTTGGGTTAGGAGCTTGGTCTCGACATCGACGTATGCTGAATGCACATGGCACGATCTATCGAAGTGCGTGTGGGAAGCCAAGAACCATTGTAAGCTTTATTATTGTCTATAATGATTTGATTAAAACATCCCTCTAAACTTAGTTTCTTCTTATGCAGGTCTCGGAAAAGATACAATCATGAGGCCTCCGTCTGGTGAAGAAGAAACCTAACTCCCTGTCCCAAAGCTGGCAAAGGAGAACAAGTGGAAAAGGACCTCGATCTCCGAGGGTCCAGAGCCTAAGAAGAGAGTGGCTCGTAATCCAAAAAAGAAAGCCATTGCCTGTTTGTGGAGTCGGCTCAAGTCCTAAGGGAGGAATAATACCAAGGCTCAAAAGGCCACTGAGTCGGTAGGAGTCGAAAATACTCTACCCCGAACTGATAGGGCCTCGGTAGAATACTTGGCCGAAGTCTCCGAGCCGTCTAAGGCCAAAGATTCCTCACCTCGAGGTAAGAAGGTCTCCGAGGAGGTGGTGGATGTTGCTGTGACAGCCAGGCTCGAGATTCCTCGAGATAGAGAGAATGCCCCAAAGGATCCACCTGGGGCAATAGAGATCGGATACTCCATGTTGTTTCCTTCATTCTCCTAGGAAATGATTTGGGAGGCTTGGGCCATGAAAACTCCTTGCGTAGAAGGAGCCCACGGAGAGGAGGACCCTTTCCGTGGTTATTTTGCTGGGGTCGACGACGATGCTGGCTTGAGTGACTTGGAGGTACCGAGGAAGGACTCGAATGAAACTTCCTCGAGTTTGAGATTAACTAGCTAGTTCCCGGCCCCTAGTGTCGATCCTGGGTGCAAATGAACGATTGTCATCACGGTCCCAAAGGATGCACAAATGTTTGCAGCCCCTGTAAGGGTGGCTAGCTATATTCAGAGTTTGGTCACGGAGGAAAACCAAGCTCTGATGGACGAGGTGGGAGTTCTTTGTCTCTTTAACGAGGCCCAACAAACTTTGAACCGGGTAAGTCCTTACTCCCTATGTCAACATCCATCTTTATATTCAAGTTTTTTCATTTCTTGTATAACTCTTTCTTTTCTGTTTTATAGGCCTCGGTGCTTCATCATGAAGCTTTCTTTCGATCTCGATGGGAGCTGAGTCGATATGAGGCCGAAGTCTAAAGGCTTATTAAGGATAAGATCCTCCAAGCTTTTCAGCGAGTAAAGGGATGAGGAAATAAAGGGCCTTTATACTGAGCTAGAAGCGGCCCAGAAAGAACAGACTGACATGGTTGGGTAGGTAATAAGAATATTATAAGTTTATGACATCGGTTCAGGCGTGCGGCTAATAGTTCGATCCCACAGGTCCAGTAGAAGCTCAAGATAGTCGGGAAACTTCAGGAAAAAATGGATGCGTTGAAGGCGGAGAGCATAGCATGGAAGCAAAACATGGACCGCCTTGCCTCAGAGAAAGAGACTGTTCGGCTCAGCTATCTTTGGCTAAAAACCAACTCCAAAGAATGGGAGAGAAGAACTTGGTGCAAGCCAAGAAAATCTAGGAGTTCCAGACTCGGTTGGTTTCGGAAACCTCCGATCGAGAGAAGCCGGTCAAGGAACTTGCAGCGGCTAAATCTGAGGCTGAGATGGCCAAAGCCGATGTTGAGGCAATTGTGGCCGTCTACCGGGCCAACGCCGAAGCTTCTCAAGCTTAAGCAAAGGAAGTTTCTGATGTTTCTAAAGTTCAAGCGTATTGGGTTGCCGAGCATGCCAAGTGCCAATATTGAAGGGAGACTCTCGAGGAGATCCACCACGTAGCTTCGATCTCACTCCCGAGATAAAAAATGTGAAAGAGCTCAAAGCCGAAGACAAAGCAGTAGCCTCTCCTGATGATGATGACTCCGGAAGCATGAGTGGGTCCGAGAGTGGAGAAGACCCCGAAGGTGAAGATGTTTCCCCTGGTAATATTAGGCACTTTGAATCTTTCTTTTTGGGTTTTTGTATAGGACCCCGATCGGGCCATGTTGCCCTTGTAAGTAATTTTTGATACATATCAAGGTCTTTTTCCCTTTCTGCCTTGCCTTGTGAAATTTTACTTCATTTCTACCTTATGAAAATTTTGTTTCATTTATGCCTTATGAAATTATATTCATAGGTTTGAGGTTTAGGCATTTCGACCAAAACCGAGCTAGTGTAGTTTTTACGATCGAGTGAGTGCTTGCTCAGACTCGAAGTAAGGTAACCCTTAGGTTTCATCTAAGAGATGATGATCTCTCGAACTCAAAACAAAAAATGGCCCTTAAGATTTTGTATTAGGTCGATATGGCCTTTGTAAAAAGAATGTTTATGGCTTTCTCCCCTTTTCGGCTTGAAAAGTTTTTTTTATCATTTGTATAAAATTTGTAATGCCTTAGCACAAAATAAGGAATTGTTTGAGGGTTTCGAACAATTTTGTGCTTATTTAGAGTTTTTGAGGCTAGATATTATCGAAGCCGTTTGTAATTTTGCCGAGGATAGCCTTCTTAGCCGATTTATGAAAATATTTGAAGGCCTGTTTTATTACGGAATTCGGACATCTCCGAACCGTGTTAATTTAGCCGTAGCCTTTTTAGTTTGGGATATACCTCTTGGACTTATTTTCCCGTTTCACTTTGATCTTGCCGGAAGTGTAAGTCTCGGAGTGGGGTAGTCGTGGCCTATAAAAATCGAGGGTTGCCTTTAAGGTCTTATGATCACGTAGTTTTAATAATTCGATCTCGTTTATTTTTCGGATGGAAGTCCCCAAGTGTGGGGTTAGTTGTTCGAAATTTAGTTATCATCGGCCGTTAAGCCTGTTTTCATAATTGATCAAGAGTACGAAGTTGTAAAGTAAATTTTTTCTAAGGCATGAGATATCAGCAAGGAAAAATACTTCTCTTAATAGATGATTATACATGCGTACATGTTTGATTTCAAGGCTCGAGCAACCTATATAGGCACAGTTCATTTAACCATTTGTCCCTTATAAAATTTACCTATCGAGACTCTACTGTCACGAAGTAATTTCCTTGCAACAAAGTTGACATTCGAGGGTGATTCCCCCGAATGTTCGAGGTTGATTGTAAAGAAGCCTCAAATACTTTTGAATTGATCTAAGTTAGCACGATCAATGGTTGACTCGTTAAAACCTCACTGGAAAAATCCATTTGGGACAAAAACCGGTCTAAGGAAAAAGGAGTGCAACGCGTGCTTTCAGACCTAAAGACTTCGTGTTGAATAATCTATCGTCGTTCCTGATCGAACACATGCAATGGTTAGTTTAAAATATAAATTAAAATGGAAGGGTCGTACCTTAGCAATAGTATCATTTTAGGAGCGACGCATCCCAATTAAATGCTCGTCGTTCATCGTGCCGAGTTTGTAGGATCCTTTACCGATGATGTCGAGGACCTGATATGGTCCCTCCCAATTTGGACCCAGTTTTCCTTCATTCAGATTTTTAGTGTTGATGGTGACTTTTCTTAGAACCAAGTCCCCGATGGTGACCTTTCGATCCACTATTTTTGTGCAGCCAATCGAACGAGGGCGGCCTTGCATCTTTCATCCAACAATTCTAGGCTTGTGTCATAACCTCGTAATTTGATTCTTCTGTTTCATATGGAAACCTGAGGCTAGGCTCCCCGATATATTATAAGACGCCTATTAAAATAATTTCTTTTAACTCAAGTTCTCAAAGATACCGAAGGCAACTTCTGATGTCCTTTATACCCAACATGACACACTTATACAAGTTAAAGATGGATATATAAGAGTTTGTCAAAATGTTATTCTCATTATAATCGATGTGCATTAAGCGCTCATCAACCTATTGTCACACCTCCTTTTTCCACTACCCCCGATAAAAAAAGTATAGTAAGGGAGTTTTTCCAATTAAAGTGACATTATTCAGTTTTGGGACTTATTATTATTTCAGAGTCGCCACCCGGATTTTTGACGATGCTCCGGGACACTGTTTTGTTTTAAATCCTAAACCGAGGAAATTTTGACTCTGTTTTAAATTGTCTGCGACCAGAAATCCGAGTAAGGAATTCTGTTAACCCGGGATAAGGTGTTAGGCATTCCCGAGTTCCGTGGTTCTAGCATGATTGATTAACCATTACTATTTGGCCTAAATTATCTTACTAATTACGTATTTTAAACCTATTGTGCATTTTTAAGCCTTTAACCGCTTTTAGTTACTTATGAAATTATTCTAAAACAAGTCACGATGTCGTTCACTTGTCGTTTTGGTACATGTTACGAACCGCGTCACATGAAATGCAACCACGATTCGTGACATGTTTATTTTATTATTGTTTGAAATATTGGTCGGGTCACATGAAATGCACACCCGAATGGAACTAGATGTCACAGTTAGGCCACAGAAACCGTACCCATAACTATGAAGAAATATTTACTAATCACGTCTAAAGTATAAGCCAAATGATTGAGTTCTTCATTATTAGGCTAGTATAACAATTAAGTAAAGGGTCACTGTTCATTATGCATAAGACCTTAATAACTCACTTATATGATTCAGTGACATCTTTTAATGATTTAAACCATATCTAACAAAATGAAAGGCTAACTATAAGGGGAAAACAAAAAGGAAAATTAAAAAAAATAAATGAAGACAACAATAATGAAAGGGAAACTAAAAGGGATATCATGCTTTTTAGTTAACAAGAAATAAGCACAATTACACATGAAAATATAGCTAATGCAGCAAGAATGAACGAACCAAACTATTCCCATTTTTCTTCCATCATCGTAATTGTCCCAAAATTTCATAAACACAAGGTGGTGCTAGAACTAAAAGGCTGTGAAAATAGATAGAAATCATATTCAAAATATAACCAAACAAAATTAATAAGGCAACATAACAACAAATACATTTATTTCAAGCTATTCAAAAAATAGTAGAAACGAAATGAAGACGAACCTTAGGGATTGAAACTATATATATTTACTTGAAAGGAATTCCAACCACATACAAAGCTTGAAAAAGGATCGGCAATCAGACTTAAACAACAGCAACAACAACACCGGAAAAATTCCAACAGAACCGGTGACTCGATACCTCAACGGCAACCTCGAAAACATCCTCCGTTAAAACACAACTGTTGGGCCATTTGGAGCTGCTGTTTTTTGCGAAGAACTTCTACTTTTACTAGGCTTCGGTGGTTGTTTTGGGGACTGGAAATTGGTGGTTTTGAGGATGTTTTTACAGCTATTTTTGGGCAGCTTCTGGGCTGGATTTTAGCCGTTTTATTCAGCTTGTTTTTGCCTGATTTTTGGGACAGCTTTCAGGACATTTTGGATCTGGGTTTATTGCTTATTTTCATGGTGATTTTGCTGAGCTTTCAGCCAGAAAACAGAGCATGTTTTTGCTGGTTTTAGAGCTAATATTTAGGAGGTTTTTCAGCTGATTTTTTAGATGTGTTTTTTGGGGGCTGATCTTTTGTCCTTATTTATAGATAGGGTGTATTAGGTTAGTAGGTATTGGGCTAAAGAGAATGGGCTTGGGAATTTGGTTGGGTCCAGGTCTTGATGGATTTTAGTTTTGGGCTAAGAAGACTACAAAAAAAAAGATATAGTGTGTTTATAAAAATAAAAGTTACTCTTAATTAATTAAAATATACTACTAAATATTATAAAAAATATTTTTTGTAATTTTTTTAAATCTTTTTGTGCTTAAAATAAAGTAAAATAGTCAAAACTAGTAAAAATAGTGATATTAGACCTAAACTAAATATTTAAACGTTATACTGTGTAAAATCATATGGAGGGTCAAAAATTACATGTCTACAGCTGCCCCTCTTTGACTGAAAATGCGAAGTATCTTCAAACAAAGAACAACAAGACATGTTTTGACCAGACCTTTATTTAAAAGTGTAAAAAACTTAAAAGGAAGGAGGATGTGACCGAGTCCTGGTTTTGGACAGCCTACATATCCCGAGTTATAAGGGAATCAGGTCGCGTGTAGTTCAAGAAGAGTGATGGAATGATGAGTTGCAGAGTCGAGCGATGTTTCGTCCAAGGCTCCGATTCGCGATCCCGTTATTACATCAAAAGCAAAAAGAAAGGACTAACTAAGCCTATCAGCTACGAGTTACAAGATTCCTATCTATGAGTCTTCTGAAGCTTGGTCTTGAGTCCTGGCTCGTTCTTCATGCACACTCTGATCTGAATCTTGATGCTTGCTGGCTGCAGGTGCTAGTTCATTCTTCTATAGCTTTTTCGGATCAAGAATGGACATGCATAGCTTGTGACTTCAATCTGTCTCGAGCAGTCCACATCTTTTCCGCTTCTGTACTTTGGGGTTCAACTATTTTCTTTTCTTCTTTTCTTTTATTCTGAATTGAGACGTCTTCTTTTGGTCGTCTCGAATCCATTTTAACCTGCACAAAATCAAAGCAAACGAACGAAATTTTCTGCCTCAGTTTTCACTAGGAAAATTCTGTGAGTTATTGTAACAAAATCTATGCTACTTTATTATTGAAAGCAATGAAAAGTCGGGAATTGTGTACCCAGAGTGAATGCAGACTAGGGGGTGGATACCCTATGCCTAAAAAGTAAAATCAACTAGGGATTGGAGACCCTATGTTGGAAAAGAAGACTAGGGAGTGGAGACCCTATGTCTAGAAATAAAATCAACTAGGGATTGGAGACCCTATGTTGGAAAAGATCGACAAGTTATGTTGTCGTTAAGAAAGATCGCCGGGTTATGCCGGTATCTGGGAAAGGATCAACGGGTTATGCCATTGTCAAGAAAAGAGATCACCATGTTATGCCGGTGTCTGGAAAGGTCAACAGGTTATTCTGGTACTTGGGGAGAAGAGATCACTGGGTTATGCCAGTGTTAGGGAATGATCAACATGTTATGTTGTTGTCAGAAAGATCATCAGGTTATGCCGGTGTCTTCTAGGGAGTGGGACCCTATGTTGGAAAGAAGACTAGGGAGTGGAGACCCTATGTCTAAAGCAAAATCAACTAGGGATTGGAGACCCTATGTTGGAAAGAAGACTAGGGAGTGGAAACCCTATGTCCAAAAATAAAACCAACTAGGGATTGGAGACTCTTTGCCTAAAATAAAATCAACAAGGGATTGGAGACCCTATGTTAGAAAGAAGACTAGGGAATGGAGACCCTATGTCTAAAATAAAATCAATTAGGGATTGGAGACCCTATGTTGGAAAATGAGACTATTAAATTGTGTACCTATGCTAAAATGAATTAAGAAGGATTTTTTGTTTTTTTTTTCAATTTTTGTTTTTTTGTGTATATCTTAGGAGAAAGATTCAGCAGACTAAAACAAGTATCCTATGAGAAAGATTCACCAGACTAGGATTTTTTTCTTATTATCTTAGGAGAAAGATTCATCAAACTAAGATTTTGATCCTAGGAGAAAATTCATCAGATTAGGTTTTTTTTTTTTTTTTAATCTTAGGAGAAAGATTCATCAGACTTAGATTTTGATCCTAGGAGAAAGTTCATCAGACTAGGTCTTCTATCCTAGGAGAAAGATTCATCGGACTAAGATTTCTATCCTAGGAGAAAGATTCATCAGACTAGGTCTCTTTTTTTTTGGGATCTTAGGAGAAAGATTCATCAGACTAAGATTTTTATCCTAGGAGAAAGTTCATCAGACTAGGTCTTCTATCTTAGGAGAAAGATTCATCAGACTAAGATTTTTATCCTAGGAGAAAGTTCATCAGACTAGGTCTTATATCTTAGGAGAAAGATTCATCAGACTAAGATTTTGATCCTAGGAGAAAGATTCATTAGACTAGGTCTCTTTTTTTTGTACCTTAGGAGAAAGATTCATCAGACTAAGGTTTTTTATTATCTTAGGATAAAGATTCATCAGACTAATATTTTGTATTATCTTAGGAGAAAGATTCATCAGACTAAGATTTTTATCCTAGGAGAAAGTTCATCAGACTAGGTTTTATATCTTAGGAGAAAGATTAGACTAAGATTTTGATCCTACGAGAAGGATTCATCAGACTAGGTCTTTTTTGTTTTTGTTTTTTGGTATCTTAGGAGAAAGATTCATCAGACTAAGATTTTTATCCTAGGAGAAAGTTCAATAGACTAGGTCTTATATCTTAGGAGAAAGATTCATCAGACTAAGATTTTGATCCTAGGAGAAAGTTCATCAGACTAGGTCTTCTATCTTAGGCGAAAGATTCATCAGACTAAGATTTTTATTGGGAGAAAAATCCATCAGACTAGGACTTTTTATCCTAGGAGGAAAAATGTGAAGAGCAATGGCAAAATTTATGCACACTAACAAGACAAATAAAGGCAAAGATTTGAGAACTTCCCTTTGTCGACTTTTCTCTTTTATTTTTTTTTTTTTTGTTTCTGAACCAACTTCCTTGCACTGCTTTGTTCCTGTTTCAAACAAAGAAATTTTTTTCAGTTTTAAAAGTGGTGGTCGGTTTGTGGCCTTGAGTCTTGAGCAGCTTGGATTTTGCTCAATCAACTTGAGCCGGTTTTCAAGAGACTTTTTGCTCTGCATCAACCCTGATTGTTTCACACCAAGTACCATTTTGTATTTGTGGCTCAGTCAGACTTATCCCAACAGGAGATCTTTGCTTAGGCGACCTTTTCTGATATCTTGAATGGCTTCTTGCCTTTTGGAGTAATTTGACTGTCAGAGGGAATCACCAGTTATCTTTTGCTTGCGCCAAGTAGGCTGACATGGGTCATTTGGGGGGAAGCCTCTGCATGAATCCTCAATGCATATTGACTGTAACATTGAATTGCTAGCCAAATTCACTTTCGTGCAACTGAAAAGCTGATAGCAGATTTTGAAATCTTTTCTTGCTTGTTTTGACAAGGAATGACTCAGAGTGAAGGACACAATGATTCACAGAAGCAAGTATTAACAAGCAATGCCCCTGTCAGAAGGGCAGAAGGAAGAGATTTTTTTTTTCTTTTTTTTTGCGGTAACTAGCCTTGATGATCATGACATGCATTTTGGACTTAACGGTCGATCTATCAAACTGATCTAACCTTTCCTTTTACCATTCTTATGACCTTTGAAGGCGGGCTTGTTCGTGCCAATCCTTTGCATCACCTTCACGACTCACTTTCGGCCAGTGGTGCCCCGAGGGGTTTTCACCAGCAAGCCTCTCTCATTTATTTTCTCTACTTACCATCGCCTTACATTGCTCGTGAGGGTTTTCACTAGTAAGACTCTCTCATTTTTTTCTTTTTATTTTTATTTTTCCTTTTTCTTTTGTGAGCAACTTGACAGTGTTTTATGTCGCATGACAACCGTTACTCATTGCATACTTCTCTTAGCATTCTTGAAGGCATATCAGGATGTCTTTATTTGGAAGGTTTTTGGATAGGGTTGGAAAGAAAGATCGGCATGAAGGCTCAAAGTAGACTCAAAATGAAGGGTTGTAGGCTTACAACTCTTGGAATCCACTCTTTCAAAAGTGAAATAAAATTTCTGCCCCAGTTTTAGCTACTGGGGATTTTTCTAGATTTTTTTTTTCTTTTGAATCTTATTTGGTTAGACCGAACCGTGTAAGGTTGTCTACGTATCCTATTTTTTTAAGGAATCAGGTCTAACGTAGTTCAAACATCTGAACTAACTATTTTTTTCTTTCTTTTCTTTTTCTCATGTTTTCCTTTTTTCTTTTTTTCTACATTTTTTTTTCCAAAACAAACTGCCCCAACTTCTCTTTTTTAGGGCATAGATCTCAAATTGTTCTTTTCTTCTTTTTTTTTTTTCATTTGAACTTTCTAAGAGCTGCTCCGGTTTGTACTCTTGGGGCATGGATTTTTCTTTTATTTTAGTTTTTTTTTTTTCATTTTCTCTCTTCTTTTTTTTTTGAACTGTTGACTCTAAACTTGATTCCAAAAGAGGGTGGTCAAAGAAAAATGACACCAGCTCAAAAGGAGTAGAGAAGGGTATAAAGTGTTTAGATAGAAGAATAAGGGCCTCCCAGCCTCGAGAACGCCAAAACATATTATCTTTTTGCGATCATAGAGTTGATGAACATGTCTATCTTCTTGGTGTGTCGTGGTCGAAAGACACTTTCCATCCATTAATGTCAAACTTTCAACCAAGCCTCAATTGATTGAACATCCTCAAATCCGATCTTCACAATGATTTGAAGGTGAATTTTACACGACCTTAGTTCCAAAGTATTTCAAGTCTTCATTCATCCTCAAAAGTGTCTCTTTCTCACTTATCTCATTCAAGACTAAATCAGTTTTTTTCTTAAAGATCTGGCCAAAATTTCCGCATGTATGTCATATCACTAAAACTAGTGGGAAAAGAACTAAGCATGGAATGACACAAAAGGACAATTGTATTTCATTGAGACAAACAACCTAAAATCCGAGTTACAATCCTAAAATAACCCAGATAATGAAAATAGCAACAAAACAGACAGACAAGACTGACACAAACAGAACAGAGGGATAGAAGGGCCTGACTCTATAAAACAAATAAAATCTGGATCACAACCCTTAAATAACCCAGATAACAGAAAAAATATCAAAACAAGCTACCAAGATTCCTTCCTCGTGAGGAGGGAATGACTTTTCAATTGCTAAGCTTGATATTTAGCCACAAATTTGCTCATCAGAATCAGCAGAGCCTTCTCCAATTTCAAAATCATTAACTTCAGTCAGCGAGTTCCCGAGAGGATTCTCATACTCCCTATCACCACGCATCATCCCCACAAAGTGTGCCTCATTATGTGTTGGTAAATGATTCTGCGTGATATTCTGGGTGTCACTGTTTGTAATCACAATCAGATTTTCCTGGATCATCCTTTCTATTTCTCTTTTCAAATTCCGACAGCTTTCAACATCGTGCCCCTGGGCATTGGAATGGTATTCACACCTTTTAGAAGGTTCAAAGCTTCTTGCACGTGAATCCACATGATTTGGAGAAATGGGTGAAATCATGGCATAATGCTTTAATTTATCAAACAAGCTTGCATATGATTCTCCTGTTGGTGTAAAATTATCTTTCAACCTTTGTTCTCCTCTATACCCCTTGCCTGGATGTGGGTTATAGGGCACTTGGAAATTCTATGGAGGCTGGTGGAGATTTTGCGATGCTCGCCTTCTGGGGTGTCTTGGTGGCTGGACAACATACTCAGGTGGAGCAAAATAGTATTGTGGTGAGGTGGATAGGATTGCTCAGGGGAAGCATCGGAAAATAGGCGAGGCTGGTCATACCTTCGAGATGTTCTCCTAGGGCATCTTCTCAACCCTGATGCCATCATGATTTCTTCATTTTTCTCATTCATGTCGCTAAGATTTTCAATCTGGACAGCCTGAGTTGCGGCTTTGAGAGCTGCTTGACTTAAAATTCTGGCTGTCTTAAGGCCATTCTCTACCATTTCTCCCATTTTGATCGCTTCCGAGAAGGATTTGCCAACTACGGACATCATGTTTTGAAAGTAATTTGGCTCTTGCGCCTGAAGAAAGACAGTGATTAGCTCGTGGTCATCCATGGGTGGCTTAACTCTAGCTGCTTGCTCTCTCCATTTAATGGCATATTCGCTGAAACTTTCAGTTGGTTTCTTCTTCAGGTTTGAAAGGGAATTGCGGTCTGGGGCAATGTTGATGTTGTATTGGAACTGTTTGACAAAGGCCTGAGCCATGTCGTCCCAGACATACCCGCGAGATGTGTCTTGATCAGTAAACCATTCAGAGGTTACCCCCGTAATGCTTTGCCTAAAATAAGCCATCAGTAATTCTTCCTTTCCTCCCGCACCTCTTAATTGATTGCAATACCTTTGCAGGTGGGCTATGGGGTCTCCATGTCCATCATACTTTTCAAATTTGGGGGTCTTGAAACCAGGTGGAAAGTGGACATCAGGGAACATACATAGATCCTTGAAGGCAATACTCTTTTGACCTGCCAACTCTTGCATGTTTTTCAACTGTTGTTCTAAGCTTTTCACTCTTTGGGTCATTTCTTCCTGTGCCATCTTTCGGGCAGGCTTCTCAATCTTTGCAGGAAGATCAAATAGGTAGAGTGGTACTCAGGAGAGTGGTATTTTTCTTTCTGGGTGGCAAATTGTGACTCATGAGGTTTCTTCTGCACCACTGCCGGCTGTGGGACAGTGAAGACAGGCATAACAACATCGGTTGTCTGATTGATTGTCAATGGCAAACTTTGAGAGCATGCAACTAGAGTTCCAGTTGTGGTCGTACAACTAGGATAAAGACTGAACCCAGATGGATAGAATAGATCAGACAATGAGACCAGAATGGTAGTAGTCGAGACAGATGTGAACCCTGGGAAACCACAAATAGAAAAAGGCGGTCCTTGGCCATTAACCCATGCTTGACACATTTCAGTCATTTGCTGCTTCAGTACTCTATTTTCCTCAACCATGGTAGACTCTTGTTAAACCCTCTGACCCTGAGTCTCATGACTGCTCGTAACAACTTCGATGTCAGTTGTCATTTTCCCCTTGGATTTTGCGTTGTCATCTTACCACAAACCGACTACCTCAAACTTTCTTCATAATTCAAAACAAAAGACACGTTAGAATGGACCCAGTCGGTCCTTATTATCGTTCTTTTTTTTTCTCTTTTTTGTTTCACTTTCTTTTTCCCTCACTCTTTTTAATTTTTTTTTTGGTTATGATCGAATCCTATGGGGATTGCCTACGTATTATGACACCGTATGAATCAGATCTTGTGTAGTTTGGGAAGATCGAGAATAAAGTAAATAACCTAACTCTTTTGTTTTTTTTTTTGAATTTTTTTTTGTATTTATTTATTTATTTATTTTGAAATAAAGACTTAAAAAGAAGAAAGAAAATATTTTTGATTTCCGATTTGTTTATTTTTTTTTTTTTTGAGAATTTTCGAAAAGAAAGACTTCTAAAGAAGAAAGAAAAAATATATATTTTTTAGAATTTCGAAAGAAAAATTTCTAGAAAAGAAAAGAAATATTTTTTGGATTTTTGGACTTTTACTTTGAATTTATGAAAGAAACACTTCTAAAGAAAAAAAAAATATTTTTGAAGCTTGAATTTTCCTTTCGATTTTCGAGAGAAGAATGAAAATATTTTTGGATTTTTGATTTTATATTTTTTTTTTGTTTTTTTTGAGATTTTTTAAAGAAAGACTTCTAAAGAAGGGAGAAAATATGTTTTTTTTTGGATTTTTTTTATTTTTCTAATTTTTGGGAAAAGATTTCTTAAAAAAAAAGTAGAAAATATTTTTTTTTTGGATATTGACTTGATTTTTCTTTTTGAATGAAAGACTTCTTAAAATGAAAGAAAATATTTTTGGTTTTAAAATTTTTTTTATTTGGGATTTTCTAAAGAAAGACTTCTAAAAAGGAATTAAAGGAATTGTTTTTTTGAATTTTTGAAAATTGGGGGTCTCAAAGAAAGACTTTTCTACAGAAGGAAGTAAAAGAAAATATTTTTGAATTTTGAAAATTAGGAAAAATAAAAAGGTAAAAAATATTTTTGGGGATTTTTTTTTAAATTGCGGGAATCAAAGAAAGACTTTTCTAAAGAAGGAAGGAAAGGAAAATATTTTTGATTTTTTTTTTAAAATTGAGGAAAATAAAAAGGTAGAAAAATATTTTTTGGGGATATTTTTTCTTAAAAAAAATTGGGGAATCAAAGAAAGACTTTTCTAAAGAAGGAAGGAAAGGAAAGTATTTTTGGATTATTTTAAAATTGAGGAAAATAAAATGGTAGAAAAATAATTTTTGGGGATTTTTTTTCTTAAAAAAAATTGGAGAATCAAAGAAAGACTTTTATAAAGAAGGAAGGAAAGGAAAATATATTTTTTTTTTGGATTTTCTTTTTTTGAAAGCTGTGAAAAATGAAAAGGTAGAAAATATTTTTTGGGATTTTGATTTCATTTGTTTTGTTTTTCTAACGAAATACTTCTACGAAGAAATTTTATTTTTTTTTGGATTTCTTAAAAAGAAATCTTATTACTTTATTTGAGATTTTCTAAAACAAAAGACTTCTAAAGAAGGAACTGAAGGAAAATATTTTTGGATTTTTGTAAAAATAGGGGCCGGAACCGATGAGGTTTGCCTACGTATCTCACATCCGGTGATAATCTGACCCGCGTAGTTCTGCCAGTTGTGATGGAACAGGGGAAGCATGACTTTTGCAAACATTGACTTATTTTCTTCTTCTTTTTGGACAGAGTTTCGAGGCATTTACAAATATCGGGGCTTTCAAAAATCGGGTAAGTTTTCTATCCTACCTCACTCTTGATTTTTCTGTTACTTCTTTTCCTTTAACCGGTCGACAAACAAACCGAAATAAAAAAATGTACACATAGCCAGGTAGGATGCATCAGGATGATCTTTATTTCGGGTACACCTGTCTTAGACGGACCCAACCCCTGTGTTGAGTACCCTAAGTCAAATGCACATGATTCAAATAATCGTTCCTACTAGGGATATGGCATGAGGTTATGTCATTCTAAGTTTAAATCTTGGGTTTTGTTCTAGACCAGGCTTACCCGAGCGGATAACTCGAGCCGAGGTCGGGGCAGCATACCGGGAATACAGAAGCTTCATCGGCTTTGCAACTTGTCCGTACCTCGTTCTAAAATTTGGATGAGTCTAACAGAAAAGAAGTCACACGAAGTACACACTTCCCAGATGATTTAGAAGACTCACAGAGAAGAGGGGTTTGGGCACAATTTATATACACTTCAGATAATATCAAAGCGGTAAAAAAGCGGCATTTAGCACATTAGGTTTAAACATATAAAAATCAAGTAATAATGAAAGCCAAATATAACAGCTATATAAGCTCTAATTCTCGAACCCTAAACCATAGATTCTGGATTATAATTCCCCAGCAGAGTTGCCAGAGCTGTCACACCTCATTTTTCCACTACCCCCCCCCCCCGATAAATAAAAGGGTAGTAAGGGAGTTTTTCCAATTAAAGTGACATTATTCGATTTTGGGACTTATTATTATTTTAGAGTCGCCACCCGGATTTTTGACGATGCTCCGGGACACTGTTTTGTTTTAAAATCCTAAACCGAGGAAATTTTGACTCAGTTTTAAATTGTCTTCGACCAGAAATCTGAGTAAGGAATTCTGTTAACCCGGGAGAAGGTGTTAGGCATTCCCGAGTTTCGTGGTTGTAGCACGATCGCTTAACTATTACTATTTGGCCTAAATTATCTGACTAATTACGTATTTTAAACCTATTGTGCATTTTTAAGCCTTTAAACCGCTTTTAGTTACTTATGAAATTATTCTAAAACAAGTCACGATATCGTACACTTGTCGTTTTGGTACATGTTGCGAACCGCGTCACATGAAATGCAACCGCGATTTGTGACATGTTTATTTTATTATTGTTTGAAATATTGGTTGGGTCACATGAAATGCACACCCGAATGGAACTAGATGTCACAGTTAGGCCACAGAAACCGTACCCATAACTATGAAGAAATATTTACTAATCACGTCTAAAGTATAAGCCAAATTATTGAGTTCTTCATTATTAAGCTAGTATAGCAATTAAGTAAAGGGTCACTATTCATTATGCATAAGACCGTAATAACTCACTTATATGATTCAATGACATCTTTTAATGATTTAAACCATATCTAACCAAATGAAAGGCTAACTATAAGGGAAAAAAAAAAGGAAAATTAAAAAGAATAAATGAAGACAATAGCAATGAAAGGGAAACTAAAAGGGATATCATGCTTTTCAATTAACAAGAAATAAGCACAATTACACATGAAAATATAGCTAATGCAGCAAGAATGAACGAACCAAACTATTCCCATTTTTCTCTTCCATCATCAAAATTGTCCCAAAATTTCATAAACACAAGGTGGTGCTAGAACTAAAAGGCTGTGAAAATACATAGTGTGAACAACTAATTTTTGACCACATCCAAATTATATATTATTTTAGGTCTAATCTTGATGTTTTAAAGTTTATCTTACTCTTAATAGATTTTATTCTATTTAATTAATAAAAAATACTCACATTCTTAAAGTATATATTTTAATTTTTTCTATTTATAAAAAAATAATTCACAAATATGTGTGTGTGTGTATATATATATATATATATATATATATGTATGAGGTATCTTTTAATTAGAATTTTAATAAGTAAACTATTATATCTTATTTGCATAATTCAAACTATAGTGTAAATATTGAGTTTTTTTATTTACATATAGTGTTTTTAAGTCTAAGAGTAAGTTGGTTAATATATATATATATATATATATATATATATATATATATATATATATATATATNCTTATTTACATATAGTGTTTTTAAGTCTAAGAGTAAGTTAGTTTATATATATATATATATATATAGAGAGAGAGAGAGAGCGCGCTATGTATTTTACTTTCATTTAATAAAAAAAGGGGTTAGTAAAAAGTTCTTTTCAAAAAAAAAAAAGGAAGAAAAAGGCTAAAAAATTAATGAAAACCAAAAACAACCAAATATGAATACTTTCAAAAGAGACAAAAAGAGTAAACATCATAATAGCCTCACATTAATCCCAACCTCCAACGTCCCCAATTTTACACTACACTAGACACTTGCACACACTATTCTTGACGTCACTCATACACGTTGCACACACACCCACGATCAGCCCCACATCTTGTTGCCTGCTCCTCCACTCATCACTTTTTAAGCACACACGTCCTATATATAGTGGGCAAATACTCTATATTAAGAGGGGGGGGGGGGGG
>ML329631.1:0-12474 GCA_005239505.1 Nicotiana paniculata
TGATGATATTTGAAAGAGCAGTACTTGGGAAAATATATTTTGAACATCACGTATTTTGATGATGTTTGAAAGTGCAGTATTCGGGAAAGTATATTTGAATACCACATATTTTGAAGAGACTATGTTGTTAAGATTTCTCTTATTAAAAATATATAAATATGCATTCCGAGAAAGTATGTTTCAAAGAAGAAATTTCTCGATTTCGAAATNACTTGAAGGTTGACCAATTTTATTGAGTTTATTGGCTAAGGCCCGCCGTAGATAAATTGATGCAGTGCTGAGTTGCTAGTGTTTTTATTGGGTTGTGATTCTCGTCATTTGGATTGCATTCTTTCCATTCTCTTTGCGTATTTTTATTATGTTGTCCGTTGATCATAATTATTGAATTTTCTGCCATATTATTCAATCGTATCGTTATTTATATTGAAAAATCTTTAGATAGATATTATGTTTCGGTCTTTTATGCATTTATGCCTTTCTACTTATTAGACTTGTGGTGTCTTGACTAGTCCTCGACACTACTTCACCGAGGTTAGTCTTGATACTTACTGGGCACCGATGTGGTGTGCTCATACTACACTTCTACACATTTTTGTGTGCAGCTTCAGGTTATTGTTATTGGTAGCTGCGCAAATCATTGCTAAGGAGGTTCAAGGTAACATGCTGCTCGTTCGCAGGCTTCGGAGCCACCTTCCTGTTTTATTTCTATTCAATTGTACTTACTTATTCATAGACAGTTGTATTTAGATTTGATAGAAAGATTTCGTAAAGCTTATGACTTGTATTTACCGGGTTTTGGGAAATTGTTAACTCTGTCAAGAATTCTATTTCGAAATTTTTAAATTTCCTTTATTATTGTTGTTGTTCAGTGGAAATGTTAGGCTTACCTAGTCCCTAAGACTAGGTGCCATCACGATACCCAACGGAGGGAAATTTGGGTCGTGACAATCTAATACTTGCTTTTAGAAACTAGCAGGCCTCTTATATTGTGACTGATTTTCAGCATGCAAGAGTTAAGTAATTGCTTTATCATGAACTTCTTCTATTATGCTATCCCTTTCATTAGGTTTTTCTTGATAGACACTTTCATGTGAAGGTTGTGCTTTGTTTGTTTCTTGTCTGTGATCTAAGGTTCTACAGGTTGATCCTGAATCGTACTTCATTTTGAAACTCTTTGGAATGGCTTACTATCCTATGATGGTCAATCTTTCTTTCTGGAATTACAAGCATAAACTTGCCTCATATGTGTCTTGTGTACCTTTCAATTTATCCTGATCATGTTTATATGTGTTGACTAGAGATGTTGTTAGCTATAACTTTAAGAATTAAGTGTTTTAGCTGTCCAGTTAAATTCTATAAGTATTTTGTCACCTGTATGGCTGAATTCAGCATCCATTTGGGTAAGTAAGTTATTCATTTGGACCTGGTATGTTGGACCTGTTGTGGTACCGAAAGTCTGAAATGCACTATCCGCATCTAGAGTTTGAACCTGCAGTCTATATGAAGTCCTAAGCCTGTTTGAAGGCCTAGATGTATTACTAGATTATTTTGGCGTATTTGGGCATGTAATCATTAATATGGTATGTAATAACCTGTAATAACAAATGATGGAGAAATTAATAAAAACGGGGCTGGGGTATTTTAATACTCGCATGACAGGGTAGAAAATATACCTATAGGGTTTATGTGTTGTATTTTCTATTACGCCCAACATGCCTTATTTGTTGCTTCGTTTAGTGTGCGTCGCACACTAATATGAATAGTGCCTATAAGAATCACGCACACACTTCACTCAACTTGTCAAAATATGTTGCTACACTTGTTTCCATGTCTACTACTCAAAGCTTTTAGGTAGCATGCCTATAGGATACGATAAGGGATGCCTTCACTAATCTAGATATCATGACTATAAGATTTTAATATATGATTAGCCTCTTTATGTTACTTTTATACTGCCTCACTTAGATGCCATGCCTATAGGGATAAAGTGTTATAAAATCAATTCTAATGGTCAATTGTTAGAAATCCTGTCTATAGGATGTTGTCATTCGCATAAGAAACTATATATCGACGTTGCTAATCCTGTGTTTTCAAGCGACTTCACCGCCTCATTATGCAACAATTAAAAATCATGCCTATAAGACTTGTAACGCTTTAATATGCATGTATGTTAGCCTAAAATTTGCAGTACCGCCTGTATAATACTAGAAATCGGAATCATATAGAAATCATGCTAATATGACCTAATGATTCTAATGCGTCTAAAAATATTTATCTACTACATAGCCTGAAATTTGTTTGCGTGCCTTTGTTGTTATGTGTGGAGGCTAACATGAGCCACTCGTTGCTTGTGTATGCTTGTTGTTCGCATTTAGTCATTAGTCATAGATCGACGCAATTATACTCCTTGTGATTTTTTTAAGACTTGTATCAATTAGTCGTATAGTTAATTATTATGTTATAAAGCTTTCAACTTCTACCTCTTTCTTTGATTATTTGATCATCTAGTTTAAACTTCGATCGGGAACCACAGTTGTGGACCTAGAAGAGTGCCTAACACCTTGTCTTTGAGATAATTTGAGCCCTTACTCGATCTTTGGCGGCGTTGACTAATCAAATAGAGTTATTTGCAAATAGGTGCCCTAACGCACCTTAAAAATTATTAGGTGGCGACTCTTCTCTTTTAATACCAATTTAAAAGATTTGTCACACGCCGAAGCCCTCTTTCGCGAGAAAACGGGGCACGACAAGGGGTAGTTTCAAGTATCTCGGGTGTATAATCTAAGGTAATGGGGAGATTGATGATGAGTTCTCCCACCGTATCTGTACGGGGGTGGATGAAATGGAGGTTCTCAACCGGTGTTTTATGTGATAAGAAGGTGCCACCAAGACTTAAATGTAAGTTCTACAAAGTGGTGGTTAGACCTACTATGTTGTATGGGGCTGAGTGTTGACCAGTCAAGAACTCCCATATTCAGATGATGAAAGTAGCAGAAATGAGGATGTTGAGATGGATGTGTGGGAATACCAGGAGAGATAAGATTAAGAACGAAGTTATTCGACACAAAGTCGGAGTGGCCCCCGTGGAGGACAAGATGCAGGAGTCGACGCCGAGATGGTTCGGGCACGTGCAGATAAGGAGTACGGGTGCTCCTGTTAGGAGGTGTGAGAGGTTGGACGTGACGGGGCTGAGAAGGGGTAGAGGTAGGCCAATGAAGTATTGAGGAGAGGTGATTAGGCAGGACATGGCGCTACTTCAGCTCACTGAGGACATGGCGGAGTATAGAAGAATGTGGAGGTCGAGGATTAGGGTAGTAGGCTAGTAGGTAGTCGAGAATTCCCCGTTCTTTTTTAGTAGTATTAGTAGCTCTCTTGTTTTTTTCGTATTCTTTGACCTCTAATATTTTCTTATTGTTTTGTTCTCTCCGTGTATCGTATTCTCTAGTTTGTTAATGTTTGATGCTACTTTTCTTTTATTTGTTGTTTTGTTGTTGTTGTTTTTGTTGTTATTGTTGTTATCTTTTTTCCTTTTTCCTTATCGTCCTTTGTCTCCCTATTCTTCCTCTTTCTTCTTCCTCGTTCTTCTTCATCTTCTTCCCTTTTCTCTCTTTTCACCTTTTCTTGAGCCGAGGGTCTAACGGAAACAACATCTCTACCTCGCCACGTAGGGGTATCTGCGTACACAATACACTCTCCAGGACCCATTTGTTGGATTATACCGGGTATATTGTTGTTGTTGTTGTTGTATAATATAATCCATTTTTGAAAAGAAAAAAAATTCAAGTTTCCAAAAATTTTCTTCCACTCACACAGCTTCAACGTTTTTTTCAAATAAAATACATGTCCAAACACAACCTCAACTTCCAACAATTATTTTTTAACACAACTTTACACACTCTTTTTTCAAGTTTCGAGAAATTTATGTCCAAACAGCATTAGCTCAATCGCCATAAAATGTACTTCCAAATTTTGTTTAACATCTATGCCAAATTAGACTTGGAAAATTATAGTGTTAGACAAAAGGAGCTATTATACCTTTAGCCGTCAAAATCACATTAAAAATGTAATACTAATCAAGTAATAATTAATCTTTAAAAATTAATGCTGACTTCTATTACAATGTGGTATAAAATAAGTTCTTATAGAATATAAATAAAGTAAAAGAGAAACTCGATTTTTCCTTCCTGTTAAGCAAAAAGTCATGGCATTTGGTCCCAAGTAACTATGCATTAGGGTTTAGCTACTCTATTATGTGTAACTTAACCTTATTATCCTGTTTGTTGCACACTTGGGGTGCATTTAAAAGATATTCTATCGAAAATAAATAAAATTTTCAATTTTTGGTAAGTAAAAAATATTATCTCAAGAGTATTTATATACTAGTGGAGAATTGCCCGTGCCCGAACGTATTAGGTTAAAATTTTATATTATTTTAGTGGTAGTTTTTCATAGAGTATACTAAGATCAATTTGTGGAGGAACTGTAGTACAGGAGTTTCAGGTACACATTCTAATAATGTGTTATTTGGGATATAATCCTTTTGTGGCAATATTGCAACTCCACATTTATTAGCAGTGGTGTCTATGCTTCTAGAGCTTTTGATCGAGTAGGCTATTGGAGAAATGAGTTAATGCATCCACCATCTTTAGCTAATATCTTTTACTTTGTATTGATTCATGTAGCATGAAATGGTGAAGTCAATGAAGCCAGAAGTCAGATTTGCTCCTTACCTATGATAATGTGAAAAATAGAGTTAATCCTATTTTTTTTTTTCTTTTTTTTGTATCTTCTCATAGGTTAAGATTTGGCATGATTAAAAATTTCAGTCTATCTACTAAGAAGCAGATGAAATATCTATTTAATATATTATATTGGGTGCATTAAAATTCTTGTCACGACCCAAATCCTAACCCAGGTCGCGATGGCGCCCAACGTTGTTGTCAGGCAAGCCAACATTTATCCACTGATGAGTTTAATTCATTTTTCCAAAACATTTCCCATCATTTAATTAGAGTAAATTTATGACATTCGGTAATAACATATATCTTAGGAAATTTTAAGCTGAACAACCAAAAAGAGTCATAATTTAATAAATACATCCCAAAAGAATGGTCTACTAATGTGTGTACCAGGAACTAGTGTCACAAGTCTACAGGCATCTAGTAGAGTAATACCGAAAGAAATAAAAGTCAGCCCTACTGTTTGAGAAAAATATAGACAGAATTAGAAAAAGAAAAGCTCCAAAGCACTGCTGGAAGTCACCAAGAGAAGCAACTCACCGTGAAGCCTCGACCAGGTATAAATCAGGAACGAGCTCCGGACTGTACCCAGATACACCTGCCTCAGAACCTGTACAATTAAGTACAGAGCGTATCATGAGTACATAAACAATATGTAACCAGTAAGTATCCCGTCTAATCTCGAAGAAGTAGTAACGAGAGGTCGACGTGACACTTACTAGGGTCAAAATAATATGCTTTAAAAGTAAGGCTAAGCAGGGATGGCAATCATGAATAATAATGAAGACAGGAACATCAAATATCTTTTACAAATACCTTTATGTGCCAAGTTCTCTAGCATACAAATACCTAGTTTTCATTTCTTCATGGTATTTAACAGTTACATAATCACAGAACACCCAACATCTAACAAACACATAACATGTCGCGAACATACGGCTGACACAACGCGAAAATAAATGTGCACTGCCGAAGGGTCAAACGGCTCGAACCATAGATGCATCTATTACACCGCTCATGAATCTAACATGCGACGCGGTTGACATAATAGTAGGGCTACCCCGCTCGTGAATCATACATGTGATGTGGTTCCCGTATATATACACATAATTAACAGAAAATCAAGAAATTCAGTAGAGAATATGCTTACAGAGAAGGTTTCAATAATACAAAGTTCAGAATGTAACCTCCTAGATGCTCACTTAAAAATTCAAGGATATTAGGCAACCTAAATTAACATTTAAGATTATAGTTACGGCACATAAAGCATGCTTGTGAATCCTAAAACCCCGACATAACATAATAGTAGCTACGCACGGACTCTCGTCATTTCGTGTGTGCGTAGTCCCCACAAATAATGACATGCAATTATTTATATTCACCTATGGGGACAATTCCCTCTTACAAGGTTAGAAAGGAGACTTACCTCGTGTCAAGCCTACTTTCCGAGTCAAGAATGCGCCCGAAAATCCAAATTCGTCGTCCAAGAACTCGAATCTAGCCAAACATCACATTAACAAGTCAAACTATGCTCAAAAGTCCCTAATTCTCCTACTTAAATGGTCATTACAACCCAAATTGAAAAATCCTAAAATACACCTCCGGGCCCACATGCTCGGATTTTCAGAAATTTTCGGAGGAAATAATTACCCGTAGCCTAAAGATCAATATTATATAGTTTTTGTATGATTTCAGAATCAATTTCTTGGTAAATTCTCATTTTTATCAAAACCCTAGGTTTTACTTTAATCCCATGATTTCTACTAATTTAATGTGTTAATCTAACCAAGAATTCAAGTCTTAAACTTACTTCGTGGTAGGAATTACTTACCTTACAATTTCTAGGTCGAATCCCTCCTTCACCAGCTCTCCAAATCATCCAAAATGATGAAAAGTGGTTCAAAAATGGTAAGTCTTGCATTTAAGACGACCTCACTGCCTACAGATTTTTCGCACCTGCGGCTCGAGGACCGCACCTGGATCTCGCATCTGCGAGGGAATCTCGCATCTGCGGAAAAGAGGGAGGGGGTCAGTGGTCGCATCTGCGGAGCGGAGACCGCACCTGCGGCTCCGCTTCTGCGGAAAATGACCTGCACCTGCAGAACTGGGCAACATCCCCTGGAGTCGCACCTATGAGGCTGGGACTGCAGAAGCGGTCTCGCACCTGAGGCTATACCTCCGCAGGTGCAGTCGCACCAGATCTGGTGCACCAGCAGTCTTTTAAGGCTGGTTTTTGCCTCGCGCGATGCCCGAATGGCATCCGGGCCCACCCGAGACCCCGTCCAAATATACCAACAAGTCCTAAATCATAATACGGACTTGCTCGAGCCTTCGGAACGTCCGAAACAACGCTAAATCTAAAAATCATACCCCAAAGCCTATTGGATCAAACTTAAGAACTTTGAATTCTTGAATTCACTTTCAACACGCCGAAACGTACCTATACTACTCGAAATGACACCAAATTTTGCAAGAAAGACATAAATGACATAATGGAACTATTGCCAGTCTCGGAATTCCGTTTGGACCTCGATAACACAAAAACACGTTCCAAACCTCAATTTGAACTTAAGAAAATTCTTATTTCACTATTTGGCGCCGAAACGCTCCCGGATCATCCAAAACCCGTTTCGAACACACGCCCAAGTCCGAAATCATCATACGAACCTACCGGAACCTTCGAATCTCGATTCTGAAGTCGTTTACCAAAAATGTTGACCGAAGTCAAACTTGGCCTTTAAGGCCAACCTTAAGGAACTAAGTGTTCCTATACCACTCCAAACTCCTCCAAACCTCAAACCACCCGTCCTCGCAAGTCATAAATCAGTAAAAGCAACTACGGGAAATCTCATTTAGGGGCACGGGGTTCTAGAACACAAAACTACCAGTCGGGTCGTTACATTCTTCACCTCTTAAACAAACGTTCGTCCTCGAACGGGTCTAGAATCATACATGGAGTGCTGAATAAGTGTGGATATCTGCTCCGCATGTCCTCCTCGGACTCCCAAGTCGCCTCCTCGACTGGTGTGCCCCTCCATTGGACCTTTACAGCGGAAACCCTCTTGGACCTCAACTGGCGATCCTGCTTGTCAATGATAGCAACTGGTTCCTCCTCGTAACCCAACCTCTCATCTAGTTGAATGGTGCTGAAATCAACCACGTGAGTGATGTCAGCGTGGTATCTCTGGAGCATGGACACATGAAAGACCGGATGAACGCCTGATAAACTGGGATGTAAAGCAAGCTCAAAAGCGACCTCCCCAACTCGTCTCAACACCTCAAATGGGCCTATAAACCTTGGGCTCAGCTTGCCCTTCTTCCCAAACCTCATAATACCCTTGATCGGCGAGACCTTCAATAGAAATTTCTCACCCTCCATAAATGATACATCACGCACCTTCTGATCCACGTAACTCTTCTGTCTGGACTGTTCTGTGAGAAGTCTCTCCTGAATCAACTTCACCTTCTCCAAAGCATCCTTCACCAGATCGGTCCCATATAGCTTAGCCTCGCCAGGCTCAAACCACCCGATGGGAGAACGACATCGCCGACCATACAAAGCCTCAAATGGAGCCATTTCAATGTTGAACTGATAACTGTTATTATAAGCAAACTTGGCCAAGGGCAAGAACTGGTCCCACTGCCCTCCAAAGTCAATCATACATGCTCTGATCATGTCCTCCAATATCTGAACTGTCTGCTCCGACTGCCCGTCGGTCTGAGGGTGGAATGTTGTGATGAGCTCTACCCGGTTGCCTAACTCACTCTATATTGCTCTCCAAAAGTTCGAGGTGAACTGAGGACCTCGATCTGATATAATGGACACAGGCACACCGTGCAACCGAACTGTCTCCCGAATGTAGATCTGGGACAACCTCTCTGAAGTATAAGTAGTAGCTACTGGAATGAAATGTGCCGACTTGGTCAACCTGTCCACAATAACCCAAACCGCATCGACCTTCCTTAACGTCCGAGGCAATCAAACTACAAAGTCCATAGTGATGCGATCCCATTTCCACTCCGGTATAGGCATCTGCTGAAGTAGGCCTCCTGGCCTCTGGTGCTCATACTTAACCTACTGTCAATTTAAAAACCTAGCCACATACTCCACTATGTCTTTCTTCATCCGCCTCCACCAGAAATGTTGCCTCAAGTCACGATACATCTTCTTAGCACCAGGATGAATAGAATACCATGAACTATGAGCCTCCTCTAGAATCCTCTCCCTCGGGCCATCAACATTGGGGACACATAGGTGACCCTAAAGTCTCAGAACACCATCCTCACCAATAAAAACCTCCTTGGCACCACCCTGTACTCACTGTCTCCCGGAGATCCATTAAGTGCGGATCATCATACTGTCGAGTCTTGATCTGCCCCAATAATGAATACTGAGCCACCACACGTGCGAGAACTCGGCTGGGCTCTGAAAGGTCCAACCTCACCAGGCGATTAGACAAGGACTGAATGTCCAAAGCTAGAGGTCTTTCCTCTGCTGAAATAAAAGCCAAACTACCCATACTCTCCGCCTTCCTGCTTAAGGCATCTGCAACCACGTTCGTCTTGCCCGGATGATAAAGAATGGTGATATCATAATCCTTCAGCAACTCAAGCCACCTACGCTTCCTCAAATTAATATCCCTCTTCTTGAACAAGTTCTGCAAGATGCGATGGTCTGTATAAACCTCACAAGGCACCCCATACAAGTAGTGTCTCCAAATCTTAAGAGCATGAACAATCGCCGCCAACTCCAAGTCGTGCACAGGGTAATTTTTCTCATGAACCTTCAGCTGACGTGAAGCATATGTAATAACTCGCCCCTCCTGTATCAAGACACATCCCAAACCAACGCGTGAAGCGTCGCAATAAACTGTATACATCCCTGAACCGGAAGGCAACACTAGAACTGGTGCTGAGGTCAATGTTGTCTTGAGCTTCTGAAAGCTTGCCTCACACCCATCGGAGCATCGAAATGGGGCATTCTTTTGGGTCAATGTCAGACGGGCTGCAATGGATGAAAAACCCTCCACAAATCGACGATAATAACCTACCAGACCCAAGAAGCTCCTAATCTCTGTACCTGAACTAGGGCGTGGCCAACTCTGAACTACCTCAATCTTCTTAGGATCCACCTTGATACCCTCTCCGTATACCACATGTCCCAAGAATTCCACAGAATCCAACCAAAACTCACACTTGGAGAACTTAGCGTACAACTTTTGTTCTCGCAAGGTCTGGAGCACAACTCTCAAACGTTGCCCGTGCTCTCCCAGGATACGTAAATAAATCAAAATGTCATCAATGAAGACGATGAAAAAAGAATCAATATAAGGCCTGAACACCATGTTCATCAAATCCATAAATGCCGCTGGAGCATTTGTCAGGCCAAAGGACATTACTAGGAACTCATAATGACCATATCTCGTACGAAAGGCAGTCTTCGGGACATCCGAGTCCCGAATCTTCAACTGATGGTACCCCGATCTCAGGTCAATCTTAGAGAACACCCGAGCACTCTACAACTGTTCAAACAAATCATTGATACGCGGCAACGGGTACTTGTTCTTGATGGTAACCTTGTTCAACTGGCAGTAGTCAATACACATCTGCATAGTCCCATCCTTCTTCTTCACAAATAACACTGGAGCACCCCACGGCGATACGCTCGGTCTGATAAACCCCTTAGCCAATAACTCCTAAAGTTGTTCTTTCAATTCCTTCGGAGCCATACGGTGTGGGGAATAGAGATAGGTTGCGTGCCTAAATCTAAGTCAGTGCAGAAATCAATGTCACGATCTGGTGGCATGCCTGGAAGGTCTGAAGGGAATACATCAGTGAACTCTCGAACTACCGGCACTGAATCAATCGTCAGAGACTCGGTGGTGGTGTCCCGCATAAGCAAGATAAGCCAAACAACCCTTCTCGATCATACGTCGAGCCTTCAGGAAAGAAATAACCCGACTAGCTGCGCTAACTGAGGAACCTCTCCACTCCAATCCCGACAACTCGGGCATGGCCAAAGTAATAGTCTTGGCATGGAAATTTAGAATGGAATGATAGGGAGATAGCCAATCCATGCCCAGGATGACCTCAAAATCAACCATATAAAGCAACAGGAAGTCCGCTCTGGTCTCGAACCCACAAAATGTAACCACACAAGACCGATAAATCCGGTCCACAACCACAGAATCGCCCACAGGAGTGGACGCATAAATAGGAGTACCCAAAGACTCACGAGGAATATCAAAGAAATGAGCAAACAAGGGTGATACATATGAATAAGTGGACCCTGGATCAAATAATACCGATGCATCTCTACCGCATACTGAAATAATACCTGTGATCACGGCATCATCTTATCTGGCCGGAGTAGAATAGAATCTGGCTGGAGCACCGGATGACTGACCTCCTTCTGAATGGACAGGAGCTGGCTGGGCTCCCCTGCCTGGCCTCCACCTCTAGGACGACCTCTACCAACTTGTCCTCCACCTCTGGGTGGCCGAACCGCCGGTGCTAGAACCATAGGATGATGACTCTGCTGCACGGCCTTGACCGGAAGTTTGGGACATGTCCTCTTAATATGGCTTGGATCTCCGCACTCATAACAACCTCTCGGCACCATGGCCTGCTGCCTTGAAGGACACTGAATAGCTGGATGACGGTATGAATTCCCTGGCATAGCACTTAAATAAGGACTAGAAGACCCCTGAAGACCAGAATACCCGCCGGAGGAACCTTGAATGGCTGGTGGGAGATAAGAACTCTCCAACACAGCGCTGAAATAAGGCCTCGTGGGAGCACCTCGAGGAGGTGGTGGGGGTGCTGAATATGGTGGCCTACTAGGCTGGTGATGCGAGGCTAGAATGCATAGTTTAATATGTAATATACCTTACATTTGAGGTGCGTTAATGATAAAAATACACTTTTTATTTGCTTAATGGAATTTATTTCATGTGTAGGTGAATTGGAGATGGAAACGGAGCTAAAGGGATGCAAATACGTCGAAAATACGCAAAAAGAGACACCCGGGCGATAGCCGGGCGTTTGCCCCCTAAAGCCTGACCCTACCTAGCATTAGGGGGGCGTTTACCCCATAAGGCCAGGCAGCCCTTGGCGTTAGGGGGGCGTTAGGGCCCAAACGCCAGGCCTGCCCTGGCCTTAAGGGTGCGTTAGAGTCCAAACGCCCGGGGTTCCCAGTTCGGCCAAATCCGAGTTTTGACGAGTTTAAGTGTTTCCCGGTTGAAATAGAAGTCTCCTACATGGTTAGGGCTCGGCCTAAACATATAAATAGACACCAAACAACACAACTTAAAAGAGACGTAGGAGATTCGGAAGGATTCAACAAGAAAACACCATAGAAGTGACAAACATTGATTTCTACATCTAGTATTCATTACTTTGTATTTCCATTATGCAATTTATTTTAGTTTTGATTCTCAATAACATGAGTAGCTAAATTCTTTAGTCTAGGGTTTTGGTAGAACCCGTTGGTAATGAATTCATTGTGATATTAATATATTTTGGTTGATTAATCTCTTTTTGTTCAACTATGTTCTTATTATAGTTGATTGAAAGGGCCCTTCATTAACTATTCCTATTTATTATGTATCTACTTGAGCGAGAGTGAATATTTAGGTAGTTTCTTGAACAACACCACTCCCGAAGTATAGACGAAAGTCATAACCAAGGGTTTAGAGGTTAGATTAGAGATAATGATACCTCGGGTGCAATCTAA
>MDKI01289090.1:0-98327 GCA_005239505.1 Nicotiana paniculata
GGGTAAGGGGTAGGGGGCGGGAGAGGTGTGCAGAAAAATGAAAAAAGAGAAATTTTAAATAACAAAAAAAAACAGACTTTTTTGTGTGCGGTTGTGGGGGTGAGGGTAGGTGGGTGGTGCATAAAAATGAAAAAATAGAAATTTGAAATTACAAAAAAGAAATAAGGTAAAAAAATATTTTTTTTGTGGGGGTAAGAGGGGGGGAGGTAACGGAAAAGAAAAACTGAAATTTAAAAAAAAAGTCTTTTTTGAGAGAGGGGGTGGGGTGGGGTTAGGTGGATGGGTGTGACGTGAGTTGGTGAGGGTGGGGAAGGTTGAGAAGGAGTTTTTAGAAAATGTTTTCCCTTCTTTTGATAAAGAAAATATTCCTCCAATTGGATGAAAATGAGTTTACAAGAAAAATATTGTCCAAAACATTTAACCCAACCAAACATGAAAAAATTGAAAACCATTTTCCGAAAAATATTTTCCTTCATACCAAACACACCCTAAATGATTAAAAATGTGTTAATTAAACATTTCATGACATTAGCGCAAACTAGTTTTCTTTCAAATAGAAGTTTTGAAAATTAATTAGAGGAAAATTTATTTATAGCCACTCGAACCAAACTATAACACCTGGTAGCCACAAAATGACCCCATACAAATCATAACCTAAAAACAATAATAACGGCTAGCAAATGAAAACTCCTAAACCATAAGCTCAAAATAAGGTAATCTCACGTACTCCCCAATTGGGGTCTTGAATTAATGTAATTCAATAGGGAGAACACATTATTTCTTCATCACATGTATTCTCTCGTCGTGATGTGGTGCTTCATTATTAAATTGGCAGGTTTTAATTGAAAATAAAATGTACAGTATAAGGTAATAAACATGTACATTTGACCAAACTCTAAATTATGTCTTCAATTCGCCCCTTTTTCTTTTAGCCTCGTGATGTTGGTGCAAAGGGATGCTCGAGTTGCTATCTCGTGACTATGTTAAGAGGTAAAATAATTGCTATATAGCTATAGTTTTCCTTTGATGATAAATTTGAATTAATTTGTTCTAATTGGAATTATCTTTTTGAATTGTAGAAGTTTTATGATTGTTCTTTCTCAGATAACTATTCATAACATTGAAATATATACTAAATGCATAACGTTGGAACTTTGAAGTCCACGTAAAAGCCCCGGGGATTAAACTGAGATTGCGTTCGGGGGGTTCGAGCGTCAAGTCTGGATGTCAAAACTCGACGAAACGAAAATACTCTCTAAATATTGCACTGCCATGTTGCATGGGGCAGCGCATGGGGCGGGGCGGCAGTACAAATGTTTTGTTGTTTGTCAGATCGTGCTCTTTGTACTTTCTCACAAGTGTCCATGCGGCGCACGTGTGTAGTTTTCTTAGTATTTGTCATGTTTTGGCTCGAAAAAGGTAATTTCGCCTGGGCCCACTCCTACATGGTATAAATACACCAAAAAGACGTTTTTGAAGGGACTTTTTGACCTTGGAAGCTTTGGGAGAGCATTGGAGTCAACAAGACAGGGGATTCCATCATTCTTCCATCAATTCAATACGAGAGTTTGGATTGTAAAGTTAGATCGATGCTTTCTTATTCTTCAGCTATAATTGTGATGACTTCCTCCATGATTATGGAATAGTTTACCTTATGGTTAGACGATATGATATTTTTATAAATATTTGTGGATTCTAGCTCTAGTTTGTGCTTAAATTCGTTTATAAAGTTTTAAATTGTTGCAACTTTATTCGTCGGATTATTTAATCGAAGAGGAATATCTTGGTGATTATCTTTGCATTATTTTATTTGATTTAATTTATTGATTCTCTTAAGTAATCGAAAGAGCTTGTTGAATTGTTGATTGAATCGAGTTAGGAGAATATTCGAGAGACGTTTTCCTAAAGATCAATCCATTAAACGCATGCTTGCACACTTCACATGGCTTATATTAGTTCATCTCGTAGAGTTGCGGTTTAATCGAGAGAGAAGTCCTAACTACACGTTTGAACTAATCATCAAGTGAATTCGTGAGAATCATTAGAACATTAGAGTGAATTAAACTAGAGTTAAATCCCAAATAGCTATCTCGCACCTATCCTGTCAAACCCTTATTCCTCACATTGATAAGAAACCACTCTGCGAATCTCTAATTCCTTGTTGTCAATAGTCAATTGCGTTATTTAGTAGTTAAACTTAATTCATAATCATTACAAATCAAGTTTTGATCATCGTGAATAACGTTAAGCTAGAAATTACTTGAGCTTTGAATGCCGAAACCTTGAAAGCAAGGAAGGGCCTCTTTCCATCCATAGAATCTCTTCCTTATGCTAGCACTTTCAGCTATCTTTCTTAACCTGCTTCATTGTTTAAATCCAATCAGACGATAATTAAACTATACTATCTTTAACTAGCGAGTATTAATTTTGTGTTGCGTTTTGTGCTTTATCATTTATATTAGTATATTTTTGCAAAAAGCGCATAAAAATTATAATGTTTGGGGCATATGCTACTAAGAAAATATTTTCAACTTACAATATTTATGAATTTATAGACGATATTGAGTGTTCTATGACCACCTATGTATTAAATTCGAAAATTCATGATTGTGTCCTAAAGTTCAATCCTGAAATTTGAACTGTCTTCGAGCTTGTAAATCAGATTTCACGATTGTGTATCTTTATTCTGAGGAATAAAATTAAGAAAAAATGGCACAGTATAACAACATACACATATAATTAGTAGAAAAAAAGCCTTAGTTATAGGCACCAAGTAACCACTAAATGTATATCACAGTAATAATGTATATATCAAAATGTATATCACAATTTTATTTTCTTTTTTATGTATATCAAAATATATATCAAAATTTTATTTTCCTTCTTTATATATTTAAAATATAAAATTATAAATATAATTATATACAACCCATTATTGTATTTATATTAAGTGTATAAGAAAAATACATTACTTGTTATCACAATGTATAACACATCAAATAATGTGTATACCAAAATGTATATCATAATTTTCTTTTTCTTTTTTGTGTATATCGCAATGTTTATCAAAAATTTATTTTTGTTCTTTGTATATCTCAATGTATAATACATAATATTCAGTGAATATACATAACACATATACTAGAGATTTACTAATATACAAGATGAGAACTACGATTATATTTCTAATTAAAAAAAAAAGAAAGAAAAAAGAACCTAAAGTGGGAACCGAACCATTTTGATAGACAAGTCTTTATCATAATCACACCTAGTGAATCGCCATCCATTTCAATAAGATGAATTGCCCTCATGTATTTCTCTTAAGTTTGAGAAGGATCCGAAAATTCCTCAAAAACCTAAGAATCTCGTAGCGTTCATATCTTGTTGGTTGCTTTTCTTCGGTTGCGGCGGAAATTAACTGGATGACTTCGGCAAGGCATCAGTGGTTGTGGATGTTGATTTGACGATGAAATTGATGTGGATGTTATGGGCAAAGATAATAAATAGAGAAATAGGTTTTTTGGAATTTGGCTATACAATGCCAATTTTTTTGGGCTACCTTTACCAAAAGCAATTTAAAACTAAAATTTGTCAATTCCTATTATACATTATCATACCGTGTCAATATTCTAATAATTAACGCCAATAATTTGAAGGTAAATTTCTGTCGTTGGTTAAGATAAAAGTAGTATACTACACTTTTATCGTGGAAAGTGTCTATGGACGGAGTTATGGCAATTGCTGAAAACGTGTGTATGTATATATATATATATATATATATATATATATATATATATATATATATATATATATATATATATATATATATATATATATATATATATATATATATATATATTCTAGCGGCTCTGATAGCAAGGGGACTAGAAGCGAAGCCCCTAAAAGATTAGGGGAAAAATAGATAAATGTAAGGACAAGAAGCTAATAACAATATGAAAATTAAACCTGCAGAATAAAGTTAATCAGAGTGCTAATAAGAAAATTTATGGGGCAGAGCCAACCATGTAAATTAAATGCGATAATTTAATTTAGGCGGTATAACCGACCATAATGCAGAGAAACATAAATAAATGAGCAAGAGTAAAGTAAAAAAGAACTTGATTGATATTGAAAAGTCAAAAAATTGATATACAAGTTTAAAACTTATAATACCTTAGAGAGAGAGCTCTAACCAATTCTAGAGAGAGAGGAAGAGAATTCTTTCTCAAGTGGTAGTGTAAGGTGTATCTTACAAGTGATACGGGGGCTATTTATAACCAAAAATTAAAAAGTACATAGTGTTTTCTAATGTCATTAGGAGTAAGTGCTAGCTGATATAATAGATGATGCCAGCTGTGATGTCATTGCGATGTCATGCTGATGTAATTTCTGCTAACTTAAGTCAGAAAATTAAATCAGGGTCTTCTTCTGATGATGATGATGATTTGTTAGATGAAGATTCTTGGTTTTGTTGACTCGGAGTTTGACTCTTCAGAGAATTAAGAATTTTTTTCATTTTCTGAATAAGGTCAAGCCTGATGATGGAACCGGCTAGTTATGCGTTTGCAATGGATTTTTGTTGTAGAAATAATATTTGGGCAGCATCTGTTATTGCTAGATACTGCGGATGAGACATAAACCATTTCTCTACTGCTGACACATATGCGTCGGATGAATCCCACATTTTGTACCACTTGCAGTGACCTTGGAGGGCTAACCATGGTAGTCCTTTATATCCTTCTGGCTTGTGAAAGGAAAACTTCTGAGAGTATATCCATGGGATATGAAATCTGTGGAAAAATTGAAGGAGCATGGGTATTTGCTGCCCACTGGAAAATCTGTGGCATAAATAGTCATAACCTTCCTTTACTGGTGCTGGGAGAATTTCAGCTCTATGACCATATGTAGGCCACCATTGATGTATAAACCACTGAGGGAAGTCAAAGGCCAATTGTTTACCCCAAAGGATGAACCACGAATGCTTTCCAAGTTAGTTTTGGAAGGTGAAAGCATTCATCCATATTGTCTGGTAGTCATAATAATTGTAAAATTGCGGATCAAAAGGCTGAGAAAGTTTTTTGTATATGACTGGGTAGGTTCCCCATTCTTTTGATAAGATTACTTTGTTAATCCACAATGTAGTGTGTGTGACATATGATTGGGTTTGTTTGTCTTTATGGGGCTTAAACAAGCAGGACTTGGTATCTGTGAGAATAAACTCATAGTATTTTTGGGTGTGTTGAATGAAATTGGCTAAAGGGCTAAGTAGTTTCTTAGCTACCTCCTGGGGATTGGAATGCCAGAACTCTGGCTTAATTTGGATGAGTGGGTAGACACTCTCATTCTTAATATAAGTAGGCTCATCGGAAGAGGAGCTTTTGTTTGAAGAAATAGGTTGTGGCACTGGTGAAGAAAGTGCTTGATTAGATGTGTTTTTTTGGATGTTGGATGGACATCCTGTACCTGCAATAGGGCTTGCTTGTAGTCTCCAATATTTTTTGTGTGGTGCTTTTAGCAGCCACAGGAATTGAAGAAGTCCTGTGACTTTGGGCCTCCACGGAATTTGAAGAATATGTGTGGCTTTGTGCAGCCACCTTAGAACTATAATTTTTATACAATTGGTACTGATCTCTCAGTTTTTTTTTAAATAGGCCAGGCATGGTTCTCTGATCATTAATTCCCATGATTTGGCGCCATTGCATGGATTCTTCTTCTGTCCAAGGAGAAGTCATGGTCTGTGCAAGTTGGGTTTGAGCTTGTTGGGATTCTTCTTCCTCAACTAGGTCTGCCCAGCTTTTTGGATTGGAAATTGGGATGGGTCCTAAACTTTCTATCATATGACTTTGGGGGACTCCGCTCATGGCGTAGTCTAATGATTTTTTGTATTTGGGCTGGCTTGTTGCAGCTGCGCTTTTTGGGAGTTGCTTAGAGGCAACTGAAATGGTGTGTTGTTTGGAAAAAACATTTGTAGCAGACTGTTTGGGTACTACTTCAGTAATATTTTGTTCATGTGGGGGAAGAGCAGGTACTGGAGGACCTGAGACTTCTTCTTTCTTTTTCCTTGACATTTTTATCTCCCCTGCAAGAATTATCGGGTAAGAAAATCTGGAATACAGTTTGAGCTCCCTTTGATATATTCTATATCAAAATCGAAAATAGATAAAATAGCTTGCCATCTAGCAAATATATGTTTAGAAGCAAAATTTTGCACATCCTTTTGTAAAACGGATTTCACAACTTTACAATCAATTCGTAGCAAAAAATTTTGATTTAACAAATCAGCTTGAAATTTAGAAATGCATAAAACAATTGCTAAAATCTATTTTTTAATTTTAGGATAATTCTGTTGGGAATTATTCCAATGTTTTGATGCAAATGTAATAATTTGTTCCTTATATCTTTTTCTGCTTTAAAATGCCACCATAACCAATGTCTGATGCATCAGTTTCAACTATTTTAAATGCAGAAGGATCAGGAAGAGATAGGCAAGGAAGGTCATTGACTTTCAATTTGATTTCTTTGATAACATTGGTGTGGACAGAAGTCCACGGAGGTGGAGGTTTTTTCAACCTATAGTGTATAGGTTTTAGAAAATTGTTAAGACTTGGGATAAAATCTGATACATAATTTACACAGCCTAAAAATCTTTGGAGCTGTGTTTTATCCAGAATTTGATCTGAAAATTTGTCAGCAAATTGTATGGATCTTTGAATGGGGACAAGGGTTCCCTGCTCGATATTATGACCAAGAAATCGGATGTTGATTTGGAAAAGACTATATTTAGTTTTTGATAATACTAAATCATTTTCTTTGATAACATTAAAGAAAATCCTTAGATGATTAAAATATTGATCTATGCTAGTAGAAAATACTAAAACATCATCAATATAAACAATAATAAATTGTGAAAAAAGATTAAAAATATCATTTATTATTCCTTGAAATTCGGAAGGAGCATTTTTTAAACCAAATGGAATTATATTCCATACGTGTTGTCCAAATGCTACTATAAAGCAGTTTTATATCTCTCCTTGGGATCTATTTGAATTTGCCAAAAATCCTGATTTTAAATCGAATTTTGAAAAGATAGTTGTAGCATAAAGCCGCTGAAGTAAATCCTTCCTGTTTGGAATAGGGTATCTAATCCAACGAAGTGCTTTGTTTAAAGGTTTATAATTGATGACTAACCGAGGGACACCTCGTTCAATCTTAGAATTTTTATTGACATAAAAGGCAGCACAACTCCAAGGAGATTTACTTGGAGAGATGATGTGTTTTTCAAGAAGATCATTGATTTCTTTTCGACAATGAATTGTTAGATCGTGATTCATCTGGATAGGACGAGCCTTTGTAGGGATGGTATTTTCATCAAAGTCATGTTCGTAAGGGAGTCTAACGATGTGTTTCTTGCGATTCCTAAAGACTGTAGGTAAATCAACACAAAGTTCTCTTTGGATTTTGGTTTCCAGAACTTTTGTCTTCTCTTGTAAAGAAGAATCTTGAAGTTGCTGTTGTATCCTTTGAAAAACTACTTATTCTTTTAACAAAATTGATCTGTGCTTGTTTACTCTTTATGGTAGACAAGAGTTTTGTCATTGGTGGTCTATTAAAAGGAAGAAAGGTTCTGCTTCCTACACGTTCGACTATGATACCTTGTTTTGTTACCATAAAAGGTATGAGTTCCTCGATGAAATGAGTACCTAATATAACTGGATTAGTAATGTATTTTACTAATACAAAAGAATTTGAGAATGACAATGGGGAATTATCTATTGCGGTTCTAACTTCGACATTGGAGAGCTTGAACTTAATCCCTACTTTTCCCCCGTTGGCAGCTATAAGACCTTCTTTGATTTTTTCAAAGAATTTGGTTGGAATAAGACCTTCTTGTATGCAGTTGAGATCTGCACATGTATCAAATAAGGCAATAATATCCAAGCTAAAGGATTTACTGATAATCAGGATGACCCTCATATGCCATTTTCTTATGGAAATTCTGGAGAGGTGGTTGACAAAAACTTCTTTTTCAACTGGTTTTGCTTTAGTTGGTTTGGGATCTTCTGACTTGGTAGAGAGTTGTTGTAGAACAAGACGATCTAATTCTTGTTTAGCCTTAATCTCTCGAATTTCTTCTTTAAGAAACGCAATTTCGGTTTGGAGGTCCTGGATGGTTACTGCTTTAGGTTTTTGGGAAGGGAATCTACCGAGGATATCAGTAATGTTGTAGGTATTGGCAACTTGAGGATGATTTGAAAAGACACTAGAGGAAGAGGTAGAAGGCTTGTCCATAGCTTGTTTGAATTGTTCAAGATAGTACCTCTTTTGATCTGAGTCTTGGAGATTGCTTATTATTTCAAGAAGAAGATCTTGTTCTTTGGAGAGAACATTAACTGTAGGTTCCTCTTGACTAGATTGGGATGAATATGACTTGGCGTCATCATCTTCGAGTTGGTTAAATTGTTGTTCATGTTCATCGTCAGCAATACCAGAAGTATCACTGTCTTCCAATAAAAGTTGTTCGATCTGATTAAGGACAAACTCATCTAGATCAAGGACCTGGCTTGCCACATTTGAAACATTTGACAGCATTGGGAGTTTGGAAGTTTGTCGGTTTATTTTTACTGGGAAGGGCTTTGGATTTAGAAGGGAACAGTTTGTTCTTCCTAAATTTGGGTGCGGAAGATTTATATTTCGCAGTCTCCATATATTTGGATGTCCGTCTCTTATGAGGCTTTGTACTACAAGATAGCAAGCCAAACTGTTCACAGAAGCTGCCTAGATCTCGGCGGGCAAGTGCTCTATCTTTGGCTAATTGTCTCAGTATCTTATCATGTCGATAGATTTTGAGAGCTACATGTTGTATGAGACTGGTAAGCTGACCATAGATGATTTGTTCGTAAGGAATAACATCACCAGAATGCTGATTTTGGAGTTCTTCTTTAACTAAATCTCTAATAGACTTAGGTAGGCCATCAAGAAAATCTTCTTTCCAGTATAAGAGGTTTCCGTTGGGTTTCTCGTAGATTCGATTAAGAAAGGAATATTTATACCATCTGAAATCAGAAAAAGTTTTACACTTAAGGTTGTTAAGTATCTCAGAAGATCTTTCCCTAAAAATACCTGGACTACCTACGAATGTTTTGATGATGGGATAAATCAGAGTGTTGGTTGAATCAGGAATGGTATAGTCATCCTGAAGAATTGGTTCTCCCATTCAATCAACGCGGACACTTGTAAGAATTTGGTTCTTATATTCTTCGTTGAGATGGGTATCCCACCATGCTTTAAGTTGAACTAGGAAACCTGCTACTAGAACATGGGTAGTAAGTTGGTCAGAACAATTGTGAGAAGTTCGGTATGTAGTAGATACCATAGTCATTTGTTGTAACTTGGCAAGAATATTGTATTCAGAACAACCATCTATGTTCCATTCATAGATGTTATTTGCATTATAGTTGTTCTGCATAACATTGGGTCTTTCTCCTAAAGCGACATCAGGATGGGTAGCTCTAGAATAGTAAAGTCTTTGGGGTTGACGCTAGTTGAAGGATCCTGTTCTGACAGGGTTAACTTCTAGGGGATGGTTGTTAAGGGATTGTTATGGTTCTGAATTGTTTTCTTGGTCAGATTCGACTTCTCGGAGAACTCCAACAGAAGAATCTTTAGTTGGCGTATCCTGAGCTATGATTTTCTCACTTTCTAAGATCCTGCGCTGAAGGTCAGAGAACTGAGGATAGTCTTTAGCTTGGTGGATCCTAAGTTCCGTAGCAAAAGTTCTAGGAATTTTATAAGGTTTAAATAAAGGAGTTGAAGAAGTTGACGCTTCTGCTGCCTTGGAATTAGTAGAAGTTGAATGTGGTTTTGTAATTAAATATTCACCAAGAGATTGTAAATATTTGTTTGTGTAATTATTTTGTTCAAAAATATTTTTGATATCTTTGCCTGTAATAGCTTCATTTTCATTTTTTAATTTGAAATGAATAGCTACTACTGAAGTATTTGCATAAATCGTTGAAAATCCTTGTGCTGGCGGAAGTTGTGAGATGACTTCTTCTCCAGAGAAGGTTTTCCAAACATTTGAAACGTTGACGGATTTAGAAAAAGGGTAATCTAATTGGTGATATTCAGCATAAGCTTCAAACCATTTAAAGAAATTTATTTTTTCTTCTATGGAGTTTAAAAACTCATAGTAAGTACTTTGGAGATTTTTTCTTTCGGCTCCTTGAAAATTTTAGTCAAACCAAATTCTTTTGAAAATATTTTCTTGTGAATAAAAATTTGCTCGAAGTCTTTCTTTATCAATTTGAAAATCTTTTCTCAAAACACCTAACTCAGCGCCTAAAGCTGAATAAGTGGTAGATTGAGGTTGTCCATAGTTATCCTCGGTTGGAGGGTCTGTTTCTACAGTATATTTAGCTTGTGGGATTCTAGAGTCAAAATTAACTGTTTCGATTCTAGAAGGAAGGGAAGATATTGAGTGTCTTCCCGACTGAATTTCAGACTGTACCGAAGAGGAAGAGACAAAGACTCTTTGGCTAAGTGACCTTTGGAAGGAGATGGCTACAGATCCGCTAGAATATTGTTGGATATGACAGACATTAATATTTTCTGGTTTCTCAGCTTGAGTAGTATCCTATAGTAACCAGTTTTGTGGTAGAGAAACATGGATCCAGGAAATGGTTTTTGGTATTGACATATGAGACCTTTGTAGATCTGTTTTGAAAAGGACAGTTTCCCCTTTATGGAGGGTTTTCATGGCTCCAGTATTAAAGGCATAACTCATGGCCTTATATTGTATTCTATAAATAATTACTAGTGGTAAAGATCCAGATTTGGTCTTATAGTTAACGGTTTTAACATTAAGAGTTAAAGAATCTAAGATATTTCTATCTCTAAGCGATACTGTAAAATTAGAAAAACAATCAAAGTAAATTGGTCCACTACATAGACTAGTTTCAACCATTCCTAGGAGGGAATTATTGAAGTCTAAAAATCTAGAATCTCTAAGACAGAGGAGTAGAGATGTGTCTAGACCTTCTCTAGACAGAGGTATAGCTGCAATCTGCACTAAATCAAAATGGAGATAATTGTATTTTCGTCTATATTTTCTATAGACATGGGGTTTAAGAGTTTGATTTCCTCATGATCTGATTCAAGAGGAATGGTTTGTTCAATTGTAGAAATATGGTAATTACTGGTTAAGGGCCAACGTGAGGACTTGTAAATTGTGGACTATGGATGTTTAAGGATCTTCCAGTCATCAATTGATTGATGAAAATAAAAAAATCTAATTTCTTCTTTGAGTTTCGGAGTTGAAGAAGATGATGAGGTGGAAGTTTAAGAAGTTGGAGAGGAGAAGGAATTTTTTGAAGGAGATGAGAAAGGGTGGAAGAAAGACATGGCTCAGATCTGCAAGTAATTATAACAAAATTAATAATGATATAGTGTGTGTATATATATATATAATGATATAGTGTGTGTGTATATATATATATATATATATATATGTGTGTGTGTGTGTGTGTGTGTGTGTAAACCTGGGTTGAAACTTAAATAACAGCCCAAAGACCGGCTATATGTGGGAAGAAATTCAAAAATAGCCAGATTTACAAGTGGTCATTAAAAAATAGCCACAGTTTCAAAAGTAATCGAAATTTAGCCACTTTTTATGTAAAGATAAATCTGAACGAGAACACTATTCAAAATCCGTACTCCAGCATAATATACTGGAGTTTTATACTGGAGTTCCAACAAAGTATACCGGTCCAAAATTGATACACAGATGCTCGAATATCCAGTATATTATGCTGGAACTTTCCGCGTGTTGGAGTTTTAGCATAATATGCTGGAAGTTCATACACATGTGCACCAAACTCCAGTATATTATGCTGGACCAGTCTCTATTGCAGTCAAATAATGACTATTTTTTAATAACTTGACAAATGCTAGCTATTTTTAAATAACCAATCCGAAAACTGACTAGCCCGTACTATTTTTACGTATAGGTGCACTGCGAACATTCTATAAGCTAGTCCCTTCTAATTTCCCTCCAAAAATTTGCCGCTATTGTATTTTTTTTAATTTTTTATTAACTCCTCCATTTCCTGTCAAAAGACTCAAAACCTCATTTTTCCCATTGATTAACCTCGCGTCCTCGCGTACTACACTATATTCGGCTCTTCTCCATAATCCCTAGGAAGTTCGATCATTCCAGTTTCTGCAATTTAATTTAATTTAATTTTTCGATTTTCCATAATCCCTTGGAAGTTCGATCAGGTAAATTGAGTTTCGTTACTATTCAACTTACTGGTTTGGATTAATTTTTTTTTATTATTCATGACTTATTTTTTGTTTATTTTGCACAAAATGATTATTTAGTTGATGCTTGTTGATGATGATCTCGATGAAGATAAAAATAGTTGAAATTTTAACATGATCGTATGTATACGTTTTTGTATTGCTCAATTTCTGTTTCTCATTTGCCGGTAAATTGGAACAAAAAAAAAGATTTTGGCTCCTTGCATGATATCTAGGTATTTTTAAATGGATTGGCAAAATGAGTTTGAAGTACACTGCAGATACTTAATTTAGCTTTCAATTATTTACAAACTCTATGAATTTGTTAGAGATTAAGAGGAATTATGGATGTCCCTCACATCTTCCATATTTAGTGTGTCCTCACAACCCAACCAATCACCTCAAAAAAACAAAAAACATAAAAAAGAAAAGGATGAACCAATTTATGTTAATCAAGGAATCAACTACTGACTCAATGCCAATATTTTTGCGTCCTATATTAAAAACATAAACGTAAAGGCAGATTTAGGATTTAATTTGTTGGGTTCAACCTTTAAAAGTCTTAACCCTGAACTTATTTTAGTTTTGAAATTATGGGTTATTTGTTAATATTTAGTGTCTTTTCACACAGATTTTCATGTTCCACGTCAAGAATATTGAGTCAAATTGACCCCTAGATAATAAGCTACATCTACTTCTGTATAGACACACACATGCATTCATTCATTCTGCTCTATTTATGTCCATTTCATCTTAGAAGTTTTATACATGATCTTGTGATCAGATAGTAAGCGAAAAGCTCTGCAGAATCGGAGCAGAATGGAAGCTGAGAATGCATATACACTTCCCTTGGATGATACTGTTAAGATTGAGAGTCCTACATTTGGAATGGAGAACCTTGATTCTCCTGCAAATATTTTGGATATCCCTGATTGTGTTGAAAATGAGAATGCTTGTTTGGCGAACGACTCTGAGGAAGAGGTTGTCCTTGACAGTGACGATGAAAGAATGCGCTGTGCTGAACTGGAAAGTGTCTCAAAGTGGAGATCTTCTGATGATACAAGGTATACAAAGCGGTCGGATAAGTGGAAACTCTCTCCGGTTTCTGAACGAACCTATGTGGGTAAGCATTTGGCTTAGGAACATTACCTTTGACTCTTTGAGTAAATTTGATTCTTCCAACTAATGATATATAGTTTCTACGATCATCCACTCATTTGGAATCCTACTAAAGCTCTCTAATAGCATCTTCCTAGCTTAAAGTGCTCCTGTTAGGTGTTAGCGTTAGCTCAATACACTAGCAGCTGTAAACTTTTCAAGTAGGACAACTTATTGTATAGGTTTAGTTGCATCATCAATGCCATTGGAAATGTTGGATGTGCTGTAAATTGCTGAATGGACTCATATTTTACTTTCGAATAGCACTTTCCTGATTATTTGTCCAATTAAATAGTTAATGCCAACAACGAAATACCATCTTATTCTCACAATTCTGGAAGATAACCATGTGTTTTTAGATAAGAAGGAAGAAGTGTATAGAAATTAGGAAGCCTTAATGACTGAAGCTTAATAATTTTATGACTTCTGAGTGATATATGTCATAGTTTAATTTTCAGTTTGAATTGAGAAAACATGTCTGAAGCGTAGGTGTTGAAGTTGATAAGTAGCTATCAGCATACTATCATACTTAACTATTTCTGCATCTATGGAGAGAAGTCTTCTCTATCCTTATCTTAATAGCTTGCCTGATAGTCATAGCATCTTTCAATGTGCATGCCATGAATTCTTCCAATTGTGTATCTCCTTTTTTTGTTGCACCTTGAATGTTGTCTATATTTTCATCAGGATGTCTACGGAGGTCGAAAAAATTATTTCAGCATGTGGATTCAGCCAGAAGCACCACGGATTTTGATAATACTAGTCAACAGAAGCAGTTTCCTGAGGTAAATGGTGGAACATCTAGACAAGTGGATAATATAGCTTCTAGTACAAAATCAAGAGTTGAAGAGGACCATTATTTGTGTACGGGTGCTGAAATATTCAAGGATGAAATCTTTGAGGGGAATGTGGAAACGGAAGCCTTAACTGGTTACGCTCTAGACAAGGAGAGGGTTTCATCAGTTAATCAAGAGGAGGGTGTGGATGGAGATAAAGAGTTTCCGATTCATTCTTGTAGCATAGATGTTCCCAAGTTAAGCAACACTGAGTCTCAAGTACCTGATGAGCTATCAGAAGCTAACGCTCTTCACTTCGTGGACCACTACTTATCAGTTAACAATGAAGATGTACTCAATGAAGTCAAATCTGGAGGAGTGAACAAGATCGTATCACGTCCCATTTTCAGCTATGGGGGACCTCAAAAGTTGGCAAGCAGAATGAATATTCAAAATGCAATAAAAAACTCAGGAGTTTTTGACTGGCCTGAGAGCCAAAGAAATGGCACAAAAAGTTCTTTTTCAAGAGACAGAAAGATATTGACCTATGACCGCAAAAATTATGGACTGAAGAACAAAAGAGTATCAAGTGTCCAATCCAGTAATGAGCCAGTGGGAAGTATGGAAGATCTAAATAAGGCGGAACCGAAGTTTCTAGCGGATGGAGAAGCAGTCAATGAAGTCAAAGCTGGAGGAGTGAATAAAATCATATCAAGTCCCATTTTAAGCCGTGGGGGACCTCAAAAGTTGGCAAGCAGAATGAATATTCAAAATGCAGTGAAAAAATTGGGGGTTATTGACTGGCCTGAGAGGCAAAGTGACAGTGCAAACGGCTCTTTTTCAAGACACAGAAAGATATTGACCTTTGACAGCAAGATGTCCGGATTGAATAAACAAAAGGTATCAAGTGTCCAGTCCAGAGAGGAGCCAACGGAAAGTATGACAGGCTTAAATAAGGCCAAACCGAAGTTTCTAGTGGAAGGCCGTATGAATGTTGAAGACAACTTCCTAAGGAAGTCGGATGAGAAGTTTGTTGTGGGGGAATTTGAGCAACAATTTGAAGGAAATCGATCAGACACACTTGATACATATGATGTTGGCTTTGACACTCAACTGGCTGCTGAAGCTATGGAAACCCTGCTACGTGCCCCTCCTTTGAAATGTGACACTGTTTGTGCCCTTCAAATTCCAGAAACCAGCATACTTAAAGAAGGGGAATATCCTGAGAGCGCTTTCTCAAGAGAGTTTAACATTGATAGCAATTCATCAGAACCTACTGAATGTAGTTCAGCTGAAACACAGCTGTTAAGAGGCAAAAGCAGAGATTTTTCTTCGGTCGTTCGTAGAACTAGGTATCAAGTATCTTTAAATTTAAGGAGCCTGGAGAACCAAGCAACCAATCCTAATACAGAATCTGATTTTCCAAAGAAAAGAAGGAAGCCACATGACCTAGTAGAGTTAAATGACAATTTGTTGAAAGTGGCTGCTGTGAGAGGAAAAGTCTCCAAATCAGATACTGACACATCAAGGAAAGCTAGAAAAGTTAGCATGCAGAAACAAGGAGAAACCCATCAAAGTTTAGCAGCAATGTTGAGTCAAGTGAAATTGGAAAGCTGGGTCTCTAAAGGGAAAAGGACACATAAAGGTGCACGACGGCTATCAAATGGATCAAGCAATCTCTATCCTCTACAAATCTCTGCTGATGAGGATAATGACTTTAAGTATCCTGATTTGAATCATAAGGCAGAGAGGAGACCACAACTCTTAGTATTTAAAAGACGGATTCAGTCTTCATCTGAAAAGAACCACTCAGGACTCTTGGCAATTCAGTGTACAAGCGAACCTCAATCCTCACCTTGTAAATATTCAGTCACAAGTGAAAAGATGATGTCCATGGATTTCAAGAGAGCCGAATCTACTGTGACTGCCAAATTAAACGAAGTGATATCCATATCCACTAACCTTTTGACAAAAGAGATGAAATCTGACATAACGTCAAGTGGAAACTCAAACCCATCATACTGTCTTAATGGTGACAAGAAAGGCAGGCAACACATGAGAAATCTCTCTAGATCAACCCTTACTCAAGAGCTTACTAGATTAGGCTATGCAGAGAAATTACCTGATTTTGTGCCCAGAGGTTCACGACGACGAAAAGGTGCAGGTGAAATTCACGTCTTGTTTAGCCAGAGCCTGGATAGCAAATTAATCAAGCAGCAGAAAAAGGTAGTGCTTCCAAGTTCCAATTTCCTGAGATATGTTTGACTTCTAACCTATTGCTTGGCAATGATTCAAGGTTATTCCAATTGCCTGTGAACGCAGATTTTAGCAAGACTGGGATTTATCTCCACATCAAATTGTTCTGATGCCACGCACTTTGTTACTGACAGTTTTGTTAGAACAAAGAATATGCTGGAAGCCATTGCCCAGGGAAAACCAATTGTAACACATTTGTGGCTTGAGAGCTGTGGAAGAGCAAGCTGTTTTGTCGATGAGAAAAATTATATCTTAAGAGATGCCAAAAAGGAAAAGGAACTTGGTTTTAATATGCTGGCTTCACTTGCTCATGCCAGAAAGTATCCCCTTCTAAAGGTATGTGTTTATACTTACTGCTTGAGAAGTACTCAGGCTATCATTATTTGACTTTTTCCTGTGAATTAACAGGGTCGAAGTGTTATTATAACTCCAAGCATAAAACCTAATAGAGATACCCTTCTAAGCTTAGTCAAGGCAGTGCAGGGTGAGGTACACAACCATGGCATTGATTTGCTTTTTAATGTTGTTTTGGTTTCTGCTTTGATATGTGACTAATGTGCATGTGAGGATAAAATCATCCAAGCTCGTAAATTCTTTTTTATTGATTAATTATTGGAAATATTACAACAAATTTATGTCAATTAAGGTTCTTTTTTTCCTTTTAAAAATGCTTCTCAGGTGGTGGACGAATCGAATAATAAAGTCACTTGTGATGATCTGTTAATTCTTTCCTGCGAAGAAGATTACAAAGTATGCATTCCATATCTAGAAAAAGGTATGATTTCATTTCTTGCTCCCTCTAGCAAATAACTGCTTCCTTGGAGGTGATGGCTATAACACTTTTGCAGGATTTCTTGTTTATAGTTCGGAGCTCTTCCTTAATGGGATTGTTATTCAAAAACTGGAGTACAATAGGTATGTATTGCTAAAAGAAAATGACATATTCCATTTGTTTTCTCGTAAGGGTCAAAATTACCGTAGTTTTTGGTGCTCTACTTGCTTAAATCCTATTGAATTGCGACTAATATTTGGCCCTTCTGGCATATCTGCATCAAATGCTAGCTTGGTTTTTCTTTGCTAAGTGGTTGAAATGTCTGAATTCTTAGCAATGAGCAATTGATCAGAAGGCTTTTAAGTGACATATTCTTTCATTATCTTTTGAAAGTAATTCTGAAATTCCTAACTCACACTAGCAACAGTCATGCAGAACGTCGTTATATCACTTATTTGGAATCAACAAATTTAAACAAAGTCCTTGCTTAATTTGAGTATATACTAAGATAAGGTAACAGTTACTGCACTTCGTTGTTCTAGGATTATTTTTAGTCATCTCCACTTTATTTTGCTTTTGGGATCATCTATAGTAGAATGCCTAACTGGTTTACTTCCATTATTGTTGTTTCAAGTACAGGCATCAGGTTTTCACAAAGTTTAATGACAAAAACTGCAAAGGTTGAAAGACACTCTTATATTGACAAGGACGAGCTTTTCGAAGAAAACGTCGTGCCCAACTGCTTGTATATCGATCCAAAGTATGCTACTAGTCCAAGTAACAACTATGATATCCTTGGGTAACAGGAAACTCGGAGCCTTAGCTGGGCAGAAGTTTTGTATATTGGTAAGATGACTAGGCTCTCATAGTTTGTGCAGAAAAAAAGTTGCCATCTTATCTATTCCCTTGTAAATTCACTCGGTTTGCTAATCAATATTGTAACATTCAAACAAATGTGATGCAAAATGTTTTTTTTTTATTATGGAAATTACTTAAATGGAATAACATAGACAATGAGGATTCATATTGTCGATCCCTACTTGCTTGGAATTGAGGCGTAGTTGTATTACAGAAAATTTTATGGATTAAATTAGGCTTATTCACCCAACTCATAAGTCAAAACATCTTCCAACATTAACAAGATATTTCTTTCTCAATCAATATTAAATTTCACTTGATAACAATAAATTGAAATTGTCAAACATACTTTCATACGTGGAATTAACTAATAGTAAATTAGATAATAGGAAAATCAGCCCGTATGAGAGCTATTATACACACAAAATTTGAAAAAATGTAATTGTAATTTATCATTTTCCTTTCAATAACTTGTTTCTGTAACCACATAAATGTCATGAAAATTTAAAAAATACAAATTTCAAAAGTTCTTTTTCCTTCTTAAATTAAGTGCCAAATCACTCTCACTGTTCCAATTTATGTACTAATATTTCGAAATAAAATATAAGCAAGAAAGAAAAATATTTGAAACTTGTGAATTTACACTTGTCATGATATTTCTATGCTATAAAACTATGTTGACGAGGAAACATAGAAGTTCTAAGATTAAATTAATTTTAGCATATAAAAATGTATTATTCTTTTCCAATGAATTAGCAAAGAAATAGTGCAAACATAATAAAAATAATGGAACACGGAGTGTAGTAGTATACAAATAAAAAAGGAAAAAAGTACTGATATACCCCTATATTTTGGTAAATAGTATATTTCTCTCCCCCGTTATACTATCAGCCCATTTAAAGGCCTACTGTTAGGAAAGTGGGTAAAATTACCCTTATTTTTAACCCTTGTCCAACCAAACAATTAAAATGCCACCTGGAAAGCCACGTTGGACAGATCTGACCCAAGCCCTTTTAATATAACTCGTTCATCAGATGCCTTCTTCTTCACAATACCGCCATAGGCGTAAATTCTAGGGTTCAATTGAAGAGGGAAAATTTATGCTCATCTACTCTCGTCTCTCTTCGAATGTGAAATGTCTCAAGGAAGCTCTTCATCCCAAATTAAGTGTCATTGTGGTATGATGGCCACTCACTTAACTTCCACGACTATTTCTAATTCTGGAAGGAAGTTTTATAAATGCCCAAAGCATAAGGTTAGTTGTTTTTGTTGTAAAGTTTGCTTCTTCCTTTTTCTTTTTTCTTTTTCTTTTTTTGCATATGTGTAGGTTTTTCAATCGTATAATTTATAAGTTTTTTAGTCTAAATGCAATTTAATGTTATTAACAGGTTTATTTATGTTGGTTTTTCTTGTGGGAAGATGAAGTTTTTCCAGATTCACCTATGAATGCAATTAGAGAATTAGGGTGGTCAGTGGATGTTGTTAAGTTGGACATGGATAACTTGAAGCAAGAAGTAGTTGTCATGGAGGCTAAAAATCATTCTCAAGTGGTTAAAGTTTCTACATTGGAAGAGAAAGTATCAAATATTTGGATCATTCTACTGATTTCATCGGCACTATTTTTGGGGTTCATTGCTGCTTCAATGAAGAAATGAATGGCTTATCAACTATGTTAGCTCTAGTTGGGTGTTAACTTGTAGGTGTCTAACTTGTGGGTGTCTAATGTTAGGTTGCGTCGCTGCTTTGTATTGGTAAAGTTTCCAACTAACAGTAATGTATATCCCTTATGTTTTACTCGTTATTTAAGTATACATCTTTGTTACAATGTTAGTTGGTTGATATAGTTGTGATTTCCAAATAGAACTTGTAGAGTATAATTCAACACCGTTCATGAATGGACAATGAATTAGATAGTTGGACAATGAAATAGATAGTTGGACAGTGAACATAACTTCATTCAAAGACAAAATAATTCAACAACATATGAAATACATAACTGGACAGTGAACATAACTTCATTCAAACACAACATAATGAAATACATAACTTCACAATGAACATAACTTCATTAAAATTCAGCAACATAACAACATTTACATAACTTCATTCATCAACAACATAATTCAACGCCATTCGGTTAAAAGGACCCAAAAAGAATGTCACTTTATAACCCCAAAAATCGATACCGCCTAAGTAATAAAATGAAATCCACATTCAACAGTTAACGGACCTAACACTTAAGTTAAAAGTATTGTCACATGCTGTAATTACATCATATAAGACACCAAAAACTTTCACATGTTCAGAACTTGACTAGTTCTGTGAATTGTCATTTCCCTTTCTTGACTTCAACTTGGTTAGTCGTTGTCTCTCTAGTTGGTTTTCAATTATGTCAGCTTTTCCTCTCCATGTAAGATTTTTGGGTGAGTAAGGAAGTTGTGTTAGCGAACTCACACCACTGGCATCACCAACAGAGTTAATAGTCCTTGTTTCAGTTGTTGTGCCTAGTTACTCCCTACTTTGGAGTCGAGTCTTTAACTTTGACACACGCCTTGGCAACATAAGTGGGTCTAGATTGTATGCTTCTGGATAGTCAAAATCTGCTGATGGATTGCTTCCTAGACGTGTTGGTATAACCATGTAATGAGGTCTAGAATTGCTGTTGGCTTGACTGTCCTGACTGGCTTGTGGTATTGTTAGTTACAGATTCTCTTTTAAGGACATCCGTGGAGGAGCTGGATATCTAGCCATGGTGTCCTGAACATCTTCATCAACCAATTTCCTTGGCCTCTTTTTAGTTTTCTTACCAACCTGTGGCTGCTTTCCCTTGCTTTGCTGTCAAAGTAGTAAAGTAACAAAATTAGGACTGTATGTTAATTTAGTGAAGTAATATAGTAAGGGTGTCAGGTTACCTTTTGACATCCCCTAGCATTATGCCCAGGATTTTCACATATAGAACAAGTCATCACCCTGCCTTTGAGATCACTCCCCTTGCCTATTTATTGTCTCATTCTTTTCTCTAGCCCCCTTCACTTTAGGACTACCAGCCATATTCACTAGCAAGGGTGACTCCATTTCATGAGCTGGCTCAATCTTCTAGAACTTCTCTCCTCTAATTGGTTCTAACTTATGTGCATAAGTGGAGAGATAAGCCTCCTTGGTGAACCACCAATGAATCTCAGACAAAGGGTTCATTTTTTTGTACAGTAATGCTCTAATATCATGAGGACATGGGATTCCAATGAGGTCTCATGTTCTGCATGTGTATTTTTCAGTAAGATGTTCACTTTATGATTTTTGGAAGTTCCTTCATTCACCCCATAACACCATTTTGTCCATTAGAATCAACAATACACTTTTGTGCACTATTCAAGAATTGATAATAAACTGCATGGTATGAGGACTTCCAATTTCAGTCCATGTCATCACATCACATTCATGCTCTCTCAACATATTAATCACCTTAACTCTTATGTCCTCAAAAATTTTAATAATTGTCTTGTGTTTAGCATCCAATATCCATGAGTCGAAGGATTCTGTTAGGTTATTGTCCATTTGTTGGTTCTTGCATATTGTGTCAAAGTATGCTCTACACCATGATTATGGAGGATACCTCAACAAGTCTTCTGGAGCTTCTTTATCAATTTCCCCCAAGTTTTTCAGTTGGTCCTTGAAGTTTTCTTCATAGCTACTCCATGCACACCACCACATGTACTTTTTCTTCAAAGCTCCAGCACCCCATCTTCTACACCAGTTAGCCTCTGTGTGCCTCACATAGTATGTGTGGTGTGCATCATAAACTACTGGCTGAACTACCTCAATCAAGCTCTACATATAACAATGCAGAAAATTAAACATTTAAAATAAAAAGGAACATTCAATAATTTTAAAAAAATAACATTGAAGTGAAATAGTAACTTACCTTATACATGTCTGACATAAATGTGTATCCTAGCCCTGGCTTGAGGTCTAATGAATTGTTTAACAATGTCAAAAATCAGGTCCAGATGACCTTTGTTTATTTATCCACAACAACCCAAGCAATAAGATAAAATGATTCATTGAATCTAGAGCAACAACAACTAAAAAGTTGATCTTTGGCCTTTCCTTTCAAGAAAGTTCCATCTAAGCTAATAAAGGGTCTCAACCCACTCTTAAACCCAATTTTTAGAGCATGAAAACATATATACATCCTAGAAAATATTCTTTTTCCTTCAGCAAGTGCATCATTTGATAAGGTAATTATTACATTACTCCTTGGATTACTCAGCCTCAATTCATTAGCATATGCCTATAATTTATTATACTCTTCAGTAAAACTACCAACAAGGGATTCAAGTATCATTCTCTTTTCCCTTTTACACTTTGCATGACTAATATTGATGTTGAAAGTGTTTTTTAAGGACACTCTCATCTCCTTAACTTTGATCATAGGATTCTCTTGCAGACTGTTCTTAAAATATTCTACTATAGTATTAAAATCAATCCTAGGATTGTCATATGCAGGGTTACACTTATTTGACTTAAGAGTTTTAATCTTAACCCCACCACCATTCTTATCCTCGGAAATGAGACAAACAAAAGGGCATCCAACCTCATACATGTACCTCAGTCTTCTGGTGTCACTCTTGAGTTGTTTTAAACCATAACAGTTTGCTAAGCAATAGAAATTTGTTACTTTTCTAGCCTCAGGTATATCTTTGAATGTCATTCCTTTATACAGTTCTTTGTAATCAATCAACTATCAGAAATCTCCCTCTTTTTTTTTGTAGTGCAAGTACTTCCAAATCTTCATAGTCATAATCTGAAATAATAATATCATCTTCACTCTCATTTGAACTGCAATCAGTTTCAACCTCACAATCTACTGTTTGTGATTCAGCGTGGTTGACAATATTAGGAACATTAACCCTCATTTCACTATCCTCTACAACAAATACATTAATTATATTGAAATGATCATAAACCATGTTTTGCAAAGTCCTAATACCCTCATCCGCTGTTACTTCATAATATCTACCAGAAGGACCACAAACTATCAGTTGTTGGACACCATCATACCCTATAATAGATGATGTATATTCATTTACTAAATCTATGAAAGACAGAAGGTCAGAATCATAATGTTTCCAAGTGTGCACCAGCTTTCTTGTATATGCTAATGTTGGCATAATTTTCCAGTCACCTCTATGATTGAATAACAAGTCTACATTAGCCATCTTAACCTATAAAATAAATAAGAGAAAAAAATCAACAAAATTGAATATAATAAAGAGGAAAAGAATATGAATCAAAACAAATAGTAGAAAGCGATAAAAGCAGAATTGGATATAATAATGCAATCTTAACAAAATTAAATATAATAGTACAAACTTTAATGTATTCCCAAACATTGAATATAATAAATCCATTTCTATGTAAATCCGACAAAATAATATAAAGCAATAAAGGGAAGACACATGAATCAGACAAAGGCTAACTGAATTGAATACAAACTTTAATGTATTCCCAGACATTGAAAGATATAGTTGAGTCTCGACATTATTAAATAAATGTTATGGTTGGCCACAAATAATAAAGAAACAACAAAAATATACAGTAATTAATAAAGGAACAACAGAAAAATGTCCCACTTGGAGACCACATACAATCATCTTTGCTAGGAACAAACCCTCCCCCCCCCCCCCCCCCCCCTAAAAAAAAGAGATACAATGCAGTCCTACATGTAAACCCTACACCCCATTTGACTATACAAAAAACAAACCCTCATACACCATCCACATAATATAACAAATAATATAGACTCACTACATCCAAAAAAATATTTTTGCAAACACTAAATTATAAAAGTTAACAAAAACCCTAAACCCCCTTCAGTAAAAAGTAGTTTAAAGCAGAAAAAAAGGAGAATAGGAGAAATAACAACAACCAAGTTTAATAGAATAAAAAAAAAACTATACCTTTGAAGGATTTTACAGAAAATCTGGAAGAGAAGTTTCCAATTAGGAGGAACCCTAAATCGCCTCATCGTCGTTCTCTCAATATAAACGATAAAATGACCATTTTATTGATTAAAAACGATTAATAATCTATTTATGTAACGGGTGAAATGGGTTACAGGTTATGTATTATGGGTTATAGTAAAAGAGGCTTGGGTCAGATCTGTCCAACGTGGTATTCCAGGTGGTTAATTGTTTGGTTGGACAGGGGTTAAAAATAAGGGTAATTTTATCCACTTTTCTAACGGTAGGCCTTTAAATGGCCTGATAATGGGGGGAGAGAAATATACTAGGAAAAATGACATTGTATAGCCGCTGTAAAAATAATAGCCGAAAATGTGTATAAAATTTATATATTTTTGTACATACATTCTGTAAGTTATATACAAAAATTATACAAATTATATACATTTTTTCGACTATTAAATGTAAATAATTTCTTGTACGGGCTAAAAATGATAATACCCCAATATACTATTTACCAAAGTAGATGAGTATATCGGTACCTTTTCCAATAAAAAAGCACATTGATAAAATGGATTCTAAATTGAGAAGCCCAATTGATTTTGGATCTGGCCCGCTCCATCTTCTCACTCTTATCCTTCATAGTCCATTCAGTGGCCTTGTCGATTGGAACAACCACCATTTCCCTGGCTTACATACTATTCCTCTCTCCTTCTCTTTCGCCGGCGACTCTCCGGCGATCTCTAAATTAAAATCGTAAGTTCCTATTTTTCTCTCACTTATGACTTGATTTCCAGATTTGACAACAAAACCCTAATTCCTCTTTTCGATGGTTTCTTAATAGTATAATAATTTGGATTTAAGTTCAATTCTCCTCGTATTTGCTCATATTGCATTAATTAAAGTATGATTTCCGATTTTGTCCCCCTGTAGTAAAAGAGCCTGAATTGGAAGGAATTTGATATGGATGATTCATATATTAGATTATAACTAGTTCGGATTGAAGTGTAGTTGATTGATTAATATATCGAGAAAAAAAAGAGAGGATAAAAATGCTAGGTGCTTTTTATGCCACATAAATTGGGAAGAAAGAGTAGTGCTTATGGATCTTTTGGCATGGGAAACCCCATACCAGTCCCCTATAGTGTAGCCGAACAGCGGCCTTTTCTCACATTGCTCCATCAGCTACTTGAATCCCCCAATCTAATGGTTGGAGGAGGGTCCTTACCACTAGGCGAGCCCTCTCTCCTCAATAATAGTTCTTATAACAAAATTGCAAATAAAAATTATATTTGTTGCATAAGTGTTTATGTCAAACTCTGTAGCAGGGAGGAAACCCATTTCTTTTCAATGCAAGGGGAATAAATTCTGGGTTGTCGTTGTTGTTGTTGTTGCAAGGGGAATAAATTCTGTTAGAGGGGATTTATTCTCTTGATTCCCTTGCATTGCAGGTGTATGGTATTAGTAGCAAGATGTATAAATTGACATGACTAAATAATGCGAAGTGGTTATTCACACTCATTTAGGGTTCATAGGACTAGAGAATATATTATTCATGGATTAGGAACACTGGGATATTTATGCCAAAATTAGTTACTCATGGATTATGCAAGGATTAGGTATTATACTGAGCTTTGCAGGAGAAGGGAAAAAGAGTAGTAGATTGACGTATCGTGACACGGGAGGCTTATTGGTTGAACAAAGAATTGAAGGGACTTTCTTTTTAAATTTTATGGCCAGGTTGTTTTACTGTTCTTCCTGATTGACACCAACTTGTAGTTAAGCAAGTGTACATAGTTACGTGTGAATGCTCTTTCCTGTTAGTCGTGTTTTCTTTCTGCTACTTGTAATTCATGCATAAGGGTAAGGAACTTTAGATGAACTCTATAACTGAAAGAGATGCACTACCCAGCATGTAAACCTTGTGTCCCTACTCCTCTTTGTGGCTTCTGGTAGATTGGGAGAATTTGATTGTTTTCCAATTTTGACAGGAGGAAATTCTATGGCTCCAACGAAAAACAAGAAGCAGAGCAATAATGCTGCTGAATCTAGTTCTAAAAGTGTAGTTGCTGAAAGGAAAACTCCCAAGGCACTGAAGGCTAAACGTAAACTTGTGAAAAAGTTCTCTAACTTAAACTCTGAGCAGAGCAATAATGCTGCTGAATCTAGTTTTAAAAGTGTAGTTGCTGAAGAGAAAACTTCAAAGGCACTGAAGGCTAAACGTAAACTTGTGAAAAAGTTCTCTCACTTAGACTCTGCACAAAACGAAGAAGCTGAGATCAGTCCACAAGTGCAAGCCAGAAAGAAAGACAAGAAGGCAAAAGATGGCAACGAAGGAAATCATGTCGGTGGAAAAGATGTGAAGGCTAAACGTAAACTTGTAAAAAAGTTCTCTCACTTAAACTCTGCACAAACCAAAGAAGCTGAGAGCAGTCCACAAGTGCAAGCCAGAAACAAAGACGAGAAGGCAAAAGATGGCAGTGAAGGAAATCATGATGGTGGAAATGATGCTAATGGGTCTCAGAATAAGAATCCGGGGAACAAAGAAATGGAAAATATGAGTGGAAGATGTGGAGAGGTGAATAAGGATGAAAAAACTAAGAAGAACCTTGGTTTAAATGGAGGAAGCGGAGAGGTGAATAACAAGGATATAAAAACTGTAAATAGTCTTGGTGGAATGATTTTCATGTGCAATGCAAAAACCAAAGCAGATTGTTTCAGATATCGTGTAATGGGTGTTCAAACAAGCAAGCAAGATGTTGTGATGGGAGTCAAACCTGGTCTTAAGATTTTTCTCTTTGATTTTGATCTTAAGCTCCTGTATGGTATTTATGAGGCATCTTCTGCTGGTGGAATGAGACTTGAACCAGCAGCATTTGGTGGGGGCTTCCCTGCTCAGGTCAACTATATTGTTCTTATCTTATAATTTCATCTTCTTCCAATCTGTCAGGTGTTTTTATTGATGATAGGTCATCCAACAGGTTCCTTTTAAGATTCACAAGGGCTGCATTCCATTACCAGAGAAGGTGTTCAAGAACGCAATTAAAGACAATTATGATGAAAGGACACGCAAGTTTAAGACTGAGCTGACAGTTACGCAGGTACTGAGCGACCTCCCTAATTATTAGTTCTTCACTATTTTCCTAAATTTTGATATCAGTATTTTGGCCTGAATTTTCCTTGAGCAGGTAGAGAAGTTGATGGAGCTGTTTAGACCTACACCATTGCTGGATCCAGCTCTCATACCTGTAGTCCAGGATCCTGTGGCTCAGCCAGTTAATCAGAGTGGGGCAGCACCACCTTTGTATGGAGCGCATTACAACAGTAGTAAACCTGCACGGAATTTCTCACCACATGATCATCAAAGACAGCAGTTTGCAGACCACTTTGTCATGCCTAGAGAGGTTTGCCATCATCCTAATTTTCTCACTGAGAAAGATTACAGAACCCATGGTCTTCAACCGGCAAAACATTTGCAGCCTTCTACTTCTGCAGTACATGTTAACCATAAATTGGACCACTATGGTTTTCAACAGGCAAAACATCTGCAGCTTTCTACTCCCGCAATACATGTTAACCCTAAATTGGATCATTATGGATCTGAACAAAGAATGCCGCAGCTCCTGAGGGACACCTCTAGTGTAAGAGGTGATGCAGCTTTTGCGCGGAGTGGACTTGTCTACTCTGATCCTGTCTTTCCAAGTGAAAGGGAATACCGCGGTTACGGCCTCAAGAGTTTCCATGGGCAACCTGTTACTGTTGCCCCTGCGGTAGCAAGTAGTAATACAGTGGCCGCAACTGTCGATCATAGTTTACTAAAAAATGTTAATCCTTACGATGAGAGTACCACCTCACTTGTGAACCGGTATCTTTCTATGCCAAGGGAAACGATAGCACCTGGAGGGTTGCCGTTGACAGGCCGACAGTCGTTTGCTAGTGCTTCCAACTATGTGGGTGACGCCAGAGGCCATCCAAGAAGGTTGCTTGCTGAAAATGAAAGATCTTATCCACCAAATGCTCATGTGCTACCAAATCACGGCCATATGTATCAGCATCCTAGATATGAACCTGGAAAATCATCGTCAGTCTTATCTCAGTATCCTTTTGCTGGTCCTTCTGCATCACGCCGCTGAAACTCTGCTGCAAAACATTCATCCCGTAGTGTATTTCACATTTCCTTCCTGTAAAGAAGAAAGACTGGATTCGTTGGCTTCCCTTCCGACAATTTGATGTTTGTTCATAATCTTGCAATGCTTGAACTAGAGCTTCAGGATTCTGATGGGAGTCACTTTAAACTGTAACTTATGTCACGGGGGCAAGTTTGATGCACTAGGTTTCTCTAACTTGTATGAACTCTGTAAATATTTATGGGCAGTGGCGTGTGCTAGTGCAGCAGCTGCTTATTTTGTGAAAGATTTACCCAGAAAGGTCAAGTCGCTGCTATGAATCCCATTTTCAAATTGAATCTCCGCATAACTCCAGTTCTCTCCCTTCGTTTCCAGGGTGCACTTAATTTGCAATATGTGCATTTCTCTGGTCTAACTGAAGATGATGGGCCGAGAAATCAATCTTGGATCCAAAATTTCCTCTTTTTTTTATTGTTTACAAAACTTTCTGTTTCTAGTGGAGCATGTGATCCTTAAGGAGTCGATTGATTGGAAAAAAGTTATTCCAGGACTAATTATATCGGGATTAGTTATTCTACCTTTCCATGGGGATAAAAAAACATTACGATCCTGGGATTAATTATACCGCAATTTTATCCCAACTAAACATGGGATAAACTCTTCTTCAATTTAGTTCTAGGATTAATTATTCCTTTCTTATCCCTCATACCAAACGAGCCCTCATAGTCGTTTGCCTGTTCAGAGACATGCGACAATGTCAATTTTATTAGAAAATTTAAATACAGCTCGAGGGAATTGTCATAAGGGTTTAGGGCTACTGTGGGCTTATTCGTACGAGCTTAAGAGAGTAAGAAAACAATACCAAGAAATCTTCGACTAACGTAACGTCAAACAAATAGTATTTCTGCAAATGGAACTATGACCAAGAAACTATCTTTTCCTCAATTATGCATAAAAACTACCTGTGCTTGTAACTACGTCCATTAAATTACCTTCAATACCTGTTCCTTTTCTGAAAATAGAAACATTATCAAGTTCATGACATTCAAAATCAGTTATATTGAACTAACAAATACCATGCAGGCATTTTGCAGGTACAATCAATTTTGATAGCAAAACTTTCCCCGAGTAAATGAAATGTCTCTCTTAACCAGTTTCTTTCTAAGAACCTTACACCTAAACATATCATTATCTAGGCAATTAACATCACAACAGAAAAAATCAAAACATGTCGAAACCAGATTAAGAATAGCTTCAGGAGAATAGCATCTGGCTTCTATGTACAAAGACCAGCCTATTGATTAGAGTCTGCAGCTTGGGCATTGATACTGGAACTATCACCTCCTCCATTCGCTGGCACGGTGGTACTTCCTTGATACACAGGAGGTGCAAACATTGGAGGGCCACCAGTAGAAGCAGGCATTCCCACACTTCCGGGAATTGCACCTGGTGGTGCGCCAGGCCGTTGCATATTATTGACTTGACCAGGCATAGGAGCACCGGGAGGTGCCAACATCTGAGGCATCGGTGGAGGTGCATAACCTGGAAAGATCAAACGAAGATCCTATAATTTGTAAAGGTCTATGATCGAATAACTGGGGGAAACTTCTCAAGGCAACACCAATATGCAAGCTTTCAGAAACTACAGCATGATAGAGTCATGCGTGTATCTCTTTCTATTATTCATCATAATCATTCAAACAATCAGAATCTAAGCGGCTAGATAAACAATAATGTAGAAGATATCATCTACAGGACACACAAATACAAGTAAATCTGAAATAACCTAAAGGGAATTCAACTAAATTAATCAATTCTGCTCTTTTAAGGCAAATGTCAAAAAGATCTAGTCGCTATTTCCTCCCAATATAATGAAGCCGTTGGAGAACATGAGTTATCACATCATTCCTTGATAAAGGAGGAGGGTTATGGTAGGTTAACAGCATGCCAAAAAATAGTCAAACTGTGATGAACCCTCTAAATATAAAGAGGGTTCATATAGACGACACCAACTAATTAACGACTGAAATGTAGTTGATTGATATATCCCAGGCTGAACTCCAGAACTAGATTTCCAAATGCCCGTGCTAGATGCAACAACATATTTTCGTTGATACTATTTTGTTCATTTCGTGATGAATCATTTGCAGTTGTTCAAAACTAGTTATAACAGTCAAAGATAAAATTTGTATTCATTGACCAAATAACTCATTTACTCCCAATTAAGGAAACACCAAATATTATGGTGTAGCTTTGATAGAATAAACAATATCCTCAATGATTTAAACACCTCTTTTACAAGGTAAAATTTTATTGAAAAATGATGGGGCGAGAGAGGCTCGAACTTCCGACCGCAGGATAACTCAGAAGCTACAAGACTAATGCGCTAGCCAACTGCGCCACCAATCCATTTCCTGAACGATTTAACCACTAGAGACTAGGCAACCCTTGTTCCTAATTTGAGAAGACCCATTGCCAACTTAACCTTAATGCTAAACTGATTCGTAACGGCAATATGAATCCTCCATACTTTTTCGAGCTATTTGGGTGCAATTCATTCCAATAATAGTATATAGATGCGTGATGTTATTGATTGAGTGAACCCACTTGAGCAAAAGATGGTGGTGCAATTGATGGAGTTAAACGTACATCTTTTGGAAGAAACTAATGCCAAAGTGTTCACATAAAAAAATTCCGAATCAGATAAGAAAGAACTACACTCCTTTTTGAAAAGCTAATAGTGTGACCACAGGGATTTCCCCCCGTCTTGCGGGGGTTTATTTGTCGTAAAATCTTAAACCTACATATATAGACAACATCAGTCTAGGAGTTAACCCCCCAAAAAAAGTAAGCTTGAAAATCCTCACAGAGTCGACCATATTTAGAGCTTGATGGAGTGCCTAATATAACACAATATCTTCAAGAGGTATATAAAAAAACAAGGTCCTGATAGAGTTTTATAATCGTGCTGATACCTGGAACACCAGTCATGGGCCTTGGAAGCATAGGAGGCCGCATACCAGGGACCCATTGAGAACCGGCTGGCATTTGAGGATTACCTCCCATGGGCATCTGAGGAGTCGGAAGAACAGGAAGACCGGGCCTTAGCTGGGGAAAAGGAAGGCCAACTGGTCTAAAGGCACCTAGATGTTCCTTGACTTTTTGGTCAATTAAACTCTGGTTCAATTGTGCCTCAAATTGTTGATAGTAAGTTCGAACATTTCCCTGACAGTATAATGATGTGAGACTTGTTATATGTGATAATTTTCCTAATCTCCAAGGAAAATAGAAATAATACCTTGTGTTTGTAGCCTGCATTATGCTGCTTTCTGACAGAAGGCTGAAAATAACACGACAAAGGGTGTTGTTAAAAGTTGAAGGTACAGTACAATGGTATCATTACGCGAACTTGTTTCCGGAAAAGCACCAACGAAGAGTAGTGAGCACAAGAAACTTGCAATAAACTCAAATGCACTTCTATAAACATATTACATTTAGGATAACTTTGTGTATCATTTAAACATTTTCTAATAAACCGTTTTTATTCCATAGTTTGGTTGCTTCAAAATATTTTCCTAAAAGAAATATTTTCCACCAAATAGGAAAATTTTAATGTTTCTTCTTACCTCTTAATACACTTGTTTCAACCAATACATAAGCACATAAAAAAAAACAACTACACCTCAATCTCAAATTCAAGTTGTTTTCATTTACACTCATCTCATGTCAATATTATACAAAAAAAACTAGAAGTTCTCTATGTTTTCTACTAGAATATAAATCTTTATCATGACTAAAGACTTCTATAAAGTGTAGGACTTAAGAAAACTTACTAATTGATATCGCATATATAAGATATTTTTCTTCCAGTTTGCCTTATTTTTCACTAAGCCTAGATGTATTCCAAGAGATTGCGGGTATTTCAAGACACTATTGTCAACCTTTGATAATGAAGATTACCACCAAAAATACCCCCTTAACCCACTCCTGACATACTACTACAACAACAACAGCTACAACTCAATCCTAAACAAGTTGGGGACCTCCAAATTATGACTATGATACAATTTACATACCTTAGAACTCATCCAAACACCAAAACGATCTACAAACATTTTCAAGTTAACATTTTCCAAGAAAACATGTCCCCAATAACATTTTACACCATACCAAATAAACCAAGTCGAACAAACCATAAAGATAAGGTGATGGAACAAGTTGATGTTACACAGGGGCAGTGTTAGGTTCAAAGGAAGGGGGTTCATCCAACAATGCAATCCGGAAAAAAACAATTTCCCCCTTAACATAAGGAAACATTCGAGTGTTGTGGCAAAGTGGGTTCAAAAACTTAATTAGGTCATAGATTCTTGTGTTGATAACCGTAGTGTTAGGGCTAGCTTCCGTGCAGCTCAACTGATTCCATCATATATTTGCTACCTTCCGCCAGCACGCCTGGTAACTCTATCCACCAAGACTTAGACACATGAGAAGAAATGACCTACTATTTTTACCTCCCGTGGGATTTTCTTTAGTCCATAGATTTTAAATCCTGGGTGTAATACTCTAGTTTTTTTAATTACCTTGTATGAATTCCTGACTCCGCCCCTAATGTTATGTGTGACCAACAAAAGAATCTTGTATCCCAACATAGTATATCAAAATTCCAAGGCTGAAACTAGAGATTCTTGAAAAATAAACAGTCGTAACTTACAGAATCATGGGTCAAGTAAGTATCACAGTAGTCACAGTAATACCTGAAAATAAAAGGAGACAAAAGGGGCATCAAATTTGGGAAAATGGGGTGAATATTTTCTACAAAATAATCAAATAAATTGAATTAAACTAAACATACCGAGGCATCTTGTATACAAAAGAGCGAAGAGCGCTGAAAGAAGAATTGAAATTGTTGAATAAGCACGTAAAAGAAGAAGCAACAAGATGAGCCCTAATACATCTAATTTGGTTTACGGGTTAAGTATAAAATCTGGAAATATCATGTTCGAGAGAAAATGACAAAAATATCCTTATGTTCGGAATAAGTTTTAGATAATCACTTAAATATACTCCTCCTTATACTCTCAAGTAGGGGTGTTCACGGAAAATCCAAAAATTAAATCAAACCGAAAATCGAATCAAACCGAATTTTTTTTATTTGATTTTATTTTTTAATTCATAATTTGATTTGATTTTAAGCAAAATATAACAAAAAAAATCAAACCAAACCGACTTAATTAGTTTAATTTATTTTAGGAAAATGGACTCAAACCAAATCGTGAATCTCCTGCTCTTAAGCAATTTTGGTCCAAGTGTACCGAAAATATTATCTGGGACAAATATTTAACAAATTCTGCTATTTAAATTTAATGAAAACTTTTGAAAAAGAAGATTTAACTAGTTTCATAAATCGATTACACATGTATAGTAGGCATAAAAGGAAATTTGTCAACCAGCATTAGTGAGTAACCATTACATTCCTTCGAGATAAACCACTCAAATTTTTAAAGTTTTACTCTAGTCATTCTTGAATTATCAACTCTGAAATTGTAACATTCAAGAATAAAAAATCAACAGTATTTAAAACACACTATTAACAATAAAAGATATAATAAAAGTTTTGAATATGAAAAAACTTGTTCGAGGCATGCGATGAATGGCGTTAACTTCATCTTAGATTTTGAAAGTGCAAGAGGGGTGAGTTGAAATGTATTCTTTCTTTTGCGAGGTAGTCGACTAACTTGCGTTCTAGTCGACTGCGATTTTCAAAACTAAATATAAGAAAGTAAATGACACAGAATGTTTTATACTGGTTCGGATTTAGAGTGAATCCTACGCCCAGTCCCTTTGGGTTGCAAGGATGATCTCTTTCAAATATGAAGTGACTTAGTACAGATGAGTTGATGTTGTTATACACCAACAACCTTTTGGTCACTTTGTTCTTCTCTCTTATAATTAATATAATGTCTCACCAGTGTTCTTTTCTCTCTCTCTTCTCTCCTTAGTTACTCAAGAAATCTATGACAGACTACGGTGCTTGTTTGAAGTAGAAGAAATAGATTGATTTTGGTTTGATCAAAGTATGTGAATCCTTGGCACCTTCTGTAGAATATATATGGTGAGTTGGTTCCCATTCTTCACGGCGTGATAGTGTAATGATTGAGCAGCAACCGAACATAGTTGATTTTCAGAATCAATCACGTTGATTTCATTCCAAAAATAGAGTGGACTTTTCCTTTCGTTGCTTCCTTGATTTCCATTTCCTTGTGAGACGTTGGAGAGAATATTTTCAGAGGATCTTCCATACTGATTGATTGATGCCTTCCATAAATGGTTGATTCGAATATCGACATGATTGATCTTCTATATTGATTGATTGATCATCTTATGCTGACTTATTTATGCCGTCCATAAATGGTTGATTCGAACGTTCAGTTTCCATAGAACGCGCGGTTACAACTTGATTCTTGCCTCCTTGATTTGTGCTTCCAGATATTCTGTTAGAGTCTTTCCCATTCTCATAACATCCTTTGGGATTGGTTTCCTGCAAGTAGAATTAAGTTATTGTCTATCATTAAAATCCAAATCTAACAATCTCCCCCTTTTTGATGATGACAAAAAATTTAATTCATTTAACTTCCATGTTCTAGTCAGCTCCTCCTCAACTTGGTGTGAGGTAAATTGAGTATTTGGAGTTGACCCCCCCTCATTTGGATGCCAGTAGCTGACTTTACTCAGTCGACTAAGTTGTATCCTCCAAGTTAGTATACTATTTGACTGTTTCTCAATCAGTCGACTATATACCATGCATCCTACAAAGTTATGAAATTGTATTCTATTTCTCCCCTTTTGGCATCAATCAAAAAGAGGTCTAAGCATGATTAACTACGAGCAGATAAGATTAGCAGACAGTAAACTTAATTACAGTTATCCACGAAGAATTAAAAAAAATATGGAAAAGAAAAATTATCCACAGAGAACAAAAGAAATTGTCTAAACAGCCAACACAAATTTAGCGATGAATGAAATAGGTAAGGGTGTTGCAAATAGCTTCTTTGAGGCGATCAAAGCTAGCGTTCAAAGTGACTGAGACTCCATCTACTTGATCATGCACCTTCTTGAAAGCTTGCACTGCATTTTCTATTGTTTTCAGCACCATATAACTCTTAACTTGGACACGTCAGAACATGTTTCCTTTGCAATTGCATAGATAACTCCAACTAAGGTCTGAGTGGCCAGCAGTAGTTCTTTGATGGCAGTCAACTTGTCATCAAGTGCAGTTATCTTTTCAAGCAGCTCTGGATTATTGATGGCAGTCTAAGGAGTATCAAGCTTTACCTCGGAACTGGAGGGGATCACTTTTGATTCAACTTCCTGCTTCTTTACCCAAGTACCATCCACTGCGACATATCTCATACTAACAAACTCCCTGTTGTTATAGCACTTAGAAACATATACATAGGGATAGTTAGAAAGAGGGATATTAAAGGCCTGGAAGAGGTGAGTAATGACCATCCCGTAGGGTAGGTTTGAGGGATCTTCAGTACATTCAATCATGAAATTTATTACCCAGGAGGATAGTTTCACTTTGTGATTGGTAAAAAGTCAGTAGACTAGAAAGGTGTCCCTTTGAGACAGAGTGGAGTAGGAACCAATTATGGGGAGAATGGCGGTGGCAATAATGTGGGCAAAGATACGGGTTTCAAAATTGATGTCACTGGGCCCTAATTGGTTTGGCATGGGATCAGACATGGAATCGGCAAGAAATTCTTTGGCTTGTTCAAAAGACACTTCAAAATCATCAAGCCAAGAGTTCTTAAACAAAGCAGAGTAACCAGAATTTTATACTTAAAAAAGGTATTAAAAATAGAACAGTCTAAATAATATGCTGACCTAACACAAGAGACTTAATTTTATCAGATTTATGGGAGTGGAGATTTGCATATAACATGCAAACGAAGTCTTCATAGACCTTTGGAGGGGTTAGAGCAAAGAAATTTTCCCAACCTTGAAAAGTGAAGAAGTCTTTTACCTTGCAGTTTAGGGCTTCCATCTCTTCCAAATTGATGATCCTTCCATGAGCGATTGTCTTACCTTTGAAGGAGACAAACTTATCTATATTGGGATTCTCCCAATAGTTTAGTTCGGACTCCATTGTATTGTCCAGGTTGACCTTCACCTTCTTTGGAGTGTACGTTGTTGTTTATTCTTCCATGGGTCACTTCCCTAGTGCCTTTTTTACTCGAGCATTATCAGAGATGATATCTTAAGAAGACAAAAAACACTCGGAGTGGTCAAAGACAAAAGTGACTGGTTCTGATGGTTGAGAGGGGTTTTTTTACTTTGGACCGGGTGCTTTTTCGGCTGGAACTAGAGGGATTTCTTGAGGCTTTAGCCATTTCAGAGGATGATTGAAGGAAGTATGCATAGATCTTTCAAGGGAGAGGCGGACTTATAGAGGTGGAGAGAGGAGTGAAACGATGTGACTGAATCGACATGACTGACGGGACAAAGAAGTGATTCAATTTCCATCTGATAAGCCAAAAAAGCGGAAAGAAAGTCTAAAAACGGAGGCACATATTTAATCAACATGCAGTAATAATAAAGTAACACACTAACAAAAGATTTTTTACCAAAAGCAATTTTGATACACAATCCTTTAAGTAAAACAAAAATTAAAGCCTTATTTGGAAAAGGTAATAATGCCAAGTAATTCCCTAAGGGTTTTAAACCTATCTTCTAGAAGAGGCTTAGTAAAAATATTAGCTAATCGATTTTCTGTGTTAACAAAAGATCATTCAATGTCACCCTTAAGGGCATGGTCTCTAATGAAATGATGCTTGATATCTATATGCTTTTCTCTAGAATGATGCACATGGTTTTTTGAAAGACATATAACACTAGAATTATCAAAAAAAAAATTAACAAGTTTAAATGAAAGATCATAATCAGTTAATTGATGAATCATCCAAAGTAGTTGAGCACACCATTGCCATTGTATTCAACTTAAGCTGTAGACAGTGCAACTAATCCCTGTTTCTTACTGTTCCAGGAAATAAGTGATTTGGCAAGCAATTGACATGTTACATTTGTACTTTTCCTGTCATCTTTATCACCAGCAAGGTCTGCATCTGAAAAACCTTCGAGCTTAAAACTATTAAGACGTGGATAACATAATCCATGTGAAGTAGTTCCAATAAGGTATCTAATAATTCGCCTCACAACAGTTAAATGTGACTCCTCTGGAGCTGCTTGGAACCTGGCACATCTGCATACACTAAACAATATGTCAGGACAACTCGCAGTTAAATAGAGCAGAGATCCGGTCATTCCACGATATTTTGATTCATCAACTAATTTTCCTTCTTCATCTTTGTCAAGAGATGTAGCTGGACTGATGGGGGTCCCAATTGCCATGGCATTGTCCATTCCGAATTTCTGAATTAGCTCATTTGTGTACTTTGTCTGACGAATAAAGATCCCTTCATCTGATTGGTGAATTTGGAGTCCAAGGAAGAAAGTTAATTCTCCCATCACACTCATTTAAGACTCACTTTGCATGAGATGTGAGAATTCTTTGCATAAAACAGGGTTAACACTACCAAATATAATATCATCAACATAAACTTGAATAATGAGATTTCCAAAGATGATCTCTTGATAAAACGAGTAGTTTCAATCTTACCTCTCGAAAATCCATGACCAACCAAAAATGAGCTTGGTCTTTCATACCAATTTCTATGTGTGTCACGAACCGGAATTCCCATCTTCGGGACCGTGATCACGCCAAATATTTCACTTGCTATGCAAGCCAACGTTAGAGGATCTTTAAGCCAATTTTAATCAATTTGAATAAGTAAAATCAAGTAAGCTGAAATGAAGATAAAACTGGTGCGGAATAACATAAGAAACCAATAATATCTAAGTACAAAAATAACATAAGAAACCAATAATATCTAAGGGTTTGAAATAAATACAACTGTCTTGAACGAAAAGAATAGAAAAATAGGGGACACGGAAGGGGACTTCAAGGTCTGCGGACGCTAGCAGATCTACCTCGAGTCTCCAAAAGCAAATCCGAGCTGAAACACCTCACGAACAACTGGGACCAGTACCAAAATCTGCACAAGAAGTGCAGAATGTAATATGAGTACAACCGACCTAATGTACTCCGTAATTTTCAAGGCTAACCTCGACGAGGTAGTGGTGAGGCTATGACAAGACACCCACGTAAAATAAACCTGTGTAGATAACAATATACGTACAACATGACAACAAATAAAAGCTAAACATGTGAAAGGGGTACAAGATATGATGAATACCACAGGGAATGATAACAAGAAAATGTCAATAAGCCTCTAACCAGCAAACCGAATAAACATAATGAGCAAACGACATCACCCTTTGCACTTTTACTCTCAACTTCACTATGAAACAATAATAACGGCACGGCATCACCCTTTGGTGCTTTTACTCTCAACCTCACTATGAAACAATAATAACAGCACGCACCCTTCGTGCTTTTACTCTCACTTTCATCATAAATCAATAGATACGACACGACATCACCCTTCGTGCATTAACACTCTCATAGGGCACGACATCACCCTTCGTGCATCAACAATCTCCCTTACCATGTAACAGTGAACATAACAAAAGGGAGATAAAATAAGCAAGAAAAGGCTTCACATCAACAATGTTTCCAAAATACCAACCTCAACTTCGAAAAACAATACTCAATTATCTCAAATAGCTCATAAATGCGAAAAGAACGATCAATTTAGTATTTAACTAGTCTAAGCATGGATATCATGATCAAAGAAAGAAATAAATTACTAGAAAACAAGTCCCACCCGCATGCTTTGGCCCAAATAAAACGCATAAGTACTCGTCACCTCACATATACGTTGTACCCAACATCTAAACATGTAGCAAATAGGCAAACAAGTCCTAATCCCTCAAGTCAAGGTTAACCACGACACTTACCTCGCTCCAAAGACTAACTCAAATCTCAAACACAACTTTGCCTTTCGAACAAGCCTCTGAACCAACCAAATCTATCAAATTATCAACCAAACGATTCAAAATAAGCCTTAGGAGCTACCCACGAATGAAAAAGATTCAATTTAGGTCATTATTGAAAAAGTCAACAAAAGTCAACTCCCGAGCCCCCTTGGTCCAAACTCGAAATTCAGACCAAAACCCACTTACCCATTGACCCCCGAACCCGGTTATGTAATTTGTTTTGAAATCCGACCTCAATTTGAGGTCTAAATTCCAATTTTACAAAAATCCCCAATTCTTTCCGAACCCTCAATTTTCACCATGAAAATCCTAGATTTTAAGTTGAAATCTTATGAAATGTAATGGAAAATTGAAAGAACATAGGTTAGAATCACTTACCAATGAATTGGGGAAGAAGGGATATTGGGAAAATCGCCTTTATGGTTCTCTAGGTTTGAAATTTTGAAAGAATGAAAGAAATCCCGTCTAACTCAATTTTTACACAGCTGAATGTGTCGCAATTGCAATATCATGTTCGCAATTGCGAACATCACAATTGCGAGAAAGAGGTCGCAATTGCGAACTCCTCTCAAAATCCCAGTGATCGCAATTGCGATAAAATGGTCGAAAATGCGAACCCTGATGCCCTCGCAAATGCGGACCACTCTCCGCAAATGCGAGGATCCTCCAACCATGCCCAGGCTCGCAAGTGCGAATGATTCTTCACAAATGCGAGGCTCGCAAATACTAGCCAGATCTTGCAATTTCGAGATCTGCAGCAGACACCAGAAACTAAATGCACCAGCTATGATTCTAATTTCAATTTCACTCTGTAGCCTATCCGAAACTCGCACGAACCCTCTGGGATCCAAACCAAACATGTACACAAGTCCAAAAATATCATACGAACTTGCTCGCGCGATCAAATTGCCAAAATAACACCTAAACTATAAATCAGACACTAAATCAAATGAAATTTTCAAGAAAACTTATGAACTTCTATTTTAACAACCGGACGTCCGATTCACGTCAAACCAACTCCGTTTCTCACCAAATCTTGACAGACAATTCACAAATATAGTAATGAACCTATATCGGGTTCCAAAATGAAAATACAGATCCGATATCAATAAAGTCAAGCATTGGTCAAACCTTCTAAGTCATTAAGCCTTTAAACTTTAATTTTTCAACAAAATATGAAAACTCGAGCTAGGGACCTCAGAATTCGATTCTGGGCATACGCCCAAGTCCCATATCACGATACGAACTCATCGAAATTTTCAAAATACGGATCCGGGTCCGTTTGCTCAAAACATTGACCGAAGTCAACTCAAATAGATTTTAAAGGCAAAATTTCTTACTTTATCAATTTTTAACATAAAAGCCTTCTAGAAAAGTATCCGGACTGTGCACTCAAATCGAGGAAGGCTTAAAGGAGCTAAATGAGGCTTCTAAACACATAATTAAGGTCTAAAACTCTAGATGACCTATTGGTTCATCACATTCTCCACCTCTAAAACAACCGTTCATCCTCGAACGGACATAGAAAAGTACCTGGACTGGTGAAAACGTGTGGATATCTACTTCGCATGTACGAATCGGACTCCCAAGTAGTTGCCTCGACGGTCTGACCTCTTCGCTACCTTCGAACTGAAGGATAACTCTTAGACCTCAACTGTCGAACCTATCGGTCTAGAATAGCCGCCGACTCCTACTCGTAAGTCAAATCCTTGTCCAATCGGACTGAGCTGAAATCTAACATACGGGACAGATCACCGTGATACTTTCGGTGCATGGACACATGGAACACCGGATGGACTACTGATAAACTAAGTGGTAATACGAGCCTGTAAGCCACCTCACCCACTCTCTCCAGAATCTCAAAGGGTCCGATGTACCTAAGGTTCAACTTGCCCTTCTTTCTGAACCTCATCACACCCTTTATGGGTGAAACCCGAAGCAACACCCTCTCTCCAACCATGAATGCAACATCACAAACTCTACAGCCGTCATAACTTTTCTTCCTGGAGCTGTGCAAAGTCGATCTTGAATAATCTTGACCTTATCCACGGCATCCTGTACCAAATTTGTACCTAACAACCGAGCCTCTCCCGGCTCGAACCATCCAACCGGCGAATGGCACCACCTCCCATATAATACCTCATAGAGGGCCATCTGAATACTCGATTGATAGCAGTTGTTGTAGGCAAACTCCACAAGTGTCAAGAACTGATCCTACGAACCTCTGAAATCTATAACACAAGCGCGAAGCATATCCTCTAATATCTGAATAGTGCGCTCGGATCATCCGTCCGTCTGAGGATGAAATGCTATGCTCAACTCAACCTGCGTGCCCAACTCACGCTGTACTGCTCTCCAAAAGTGCAAATTGAATTGCGTACCTCAATTAGAAATGATAGACACGGGCACACCGTGAAGACGGACGATCTCGCGGATGTAGATCTCCACCAATAATGTTGCCGCAAGTCTTGATACATCTTGGCGGCACCCGAATGAATAGAATACTAGGAATTGTGGGCTTCCTTAAGAATCAACTCATGGAGTCATCTACATTGGGCACACAAATACGACCCTGCATCCTCAATACTCCATCAACTCCAACAGTCATCTTATGCAAGCGGTATCTCACCGACTGGAATGTACCCAAGGCTGCCCATACTCACTGCCTTTCTACTCAAGGCATCAGCCACCATATTGGCTTTCCCGGGATGATACAAGACTATAATATCATAGTCTTTCAATAGCTCCAACCACCTTCTCTACCTCAAATTGATATACTTTTGTTTGAACAAAAGGCTTAGACGATCCATGAAAACCTCGCATGACACGCCGTAAAGATAGTGCCTCCAAATCTTCAGCGCATGAATAATGGTTGCCAGCTCCAAGTCATGGACAGGGTAATTCTTCTCATGAACCTTCAAATGCCGCGATGCATATGCAATCACTCTTCCATCCTGCATCAATACTGCACCGAGCCCATCACGAAATGCAACATAATATACCATATAAGATCCTGAACCTGTGGGCAACACCAACACTAGCGTCGTAGTCAAATCACTCTTGAGCTTCTAAAAGCTCACCTCACACTCGTCTGACCATATGAATGGGGCACCCTTCTAGGTCAACCTGGTCACTGGGGCTGCTATAGATGAGAACCCCTCCACGAACCAACAATAATAACCCGCCAAACCCAAGAAACTCTGGATCTCCATGGCTGAAGTGGGTCTAGGCCAGTTTTGAACTGCCTCAATCTTCTTACGATTCACCTGAATGCCCTCTGCCGATACGACATGCCCCAAGAAAGCGACTGAGTCCAACCAAAACTCACACTTTGAAAACTTGGCATATAATTGGCTATCCCTCAGAGTCTAAAGTACAATCCGAAGATGTTGCTCGTGCTCCTCTCGACTGCGGGAGTAGATCAAGATATCGTCAATAAGCACAATCACAAAGGAATCCAGATAGGGCTTGAACACCCGATTCATCAAATCCATAAATGTTTTTGGGGCATTCCTCAACCCAAATGACATTACTAGAAACTCATAATGCCCACACAGAGTCCGAAAAGATGTCTTAGGGACATCGAATGCCCTAATCCTCAGCTGATGGTAGTCAGACCTCAAATCAATCTTCGAAAATACCTTGGCACCCTGAAGCTGATCAAATAAGTCATCAATCCTTGGTAATGGATACTTGTTCTTGACGGTGACTTTATTCAACTGCCGATAATATATGCACATCCTCATCGATCCATCCTTCTTCTTCATAAATAACACAGGTGCACCCCAAGGTGAGACACTAGGCCTAATGAAGCCCTTATCAAGTAAATCTTGCAACTGCTCCTTCAATTCTTTCAACTCTGGCGGGGCCATATGTATGGCGGAATAGAAGTGTGTTGAGTGCCCGAATCCAAATCAATACGGAAGTCAATATCTTTGTCGGGTGGCATCCCTGGCAGATCTGCAGGAAACACCTCTGGAAACTCACGAACAATTGGTACTGAATCCATGGAAGGAACCTACGCACTAGAATCGCAGACATAAGCTAAATAAGCTAGATACCTCTTCTCGACCATATGCCGAGCCTTCATGCAAGAGATAACCCTGCTGGTAGAATGTCCAGAAGCCCCCCTCCACTCTAATCGAGGAAACCCCGACAAGGCTAAGGTCATCTTCTTGGCGTGACAATCCAATATAACATGATAAAGTGACAGCCAATCCATACCCAGGATGATATAAAAATCTACTGTATCGAGAAGTAAGAGATCTACGCTAGTCTCGAGACTCCCAATATTAACCACACACGAACGATAAATACGATCTACAACAATAGAATCTCCCACAAGTGTGGGCACATACACAGAAGCAGTTAAAGACTCAAGAGGCACAACCAGATATGAAGCAAAATAGGATGACACGTAGGAATAAGTAGAGCCCGAATCAAATAGAACTGAAGCATCCCTATGGAAAACTGAAACAATACATGTGATAACAATGTCAGATGACTCAGCCTCAGGCCATGTTAGGAAAGCATAACATCGGGGTTCGGCCCCACCACTATGAACCACGTCCCTGGGACGGCCTCTAACTAGTTGGCCTCCACCTCTAATAGTCTGACCTCCACCTCTAACAGTCTGATCTCTCTACCTCTGGCTGCCTAACCCCTACCTCTGGCTGGCTGAGCGGGCGGTGTAGCAACCGGTGCTGAAACCATGGCACGAGAACCCTGTTGTTGTGAGTTGCCCGGTGCCCGAGGGTAGAATCTAGCAATGTGCCTTGGGTTATCACAAGTATAACAGGGCCTCGGTTGGTGTGACTTATAACCTTGAAACTGACCCTGACCTGAGTAACCACCCTGAAAACTCTAGAGCGGAGGTGTACTAATAGGAGTTGATGGTGCACTATAGGCTAGCTGATTGGGATGAGACATATGAGGGGTGCGACCACCTGAAGCACTATGAGATGCCCAGAGTGCTGAATGACACGGCCTGGGAGGATGGCCTCTACCGAAAGTACCCCTACCTCCAAACGAGGCACCACAGAATCCACCGGAATGACGAGGCCTCTTATCAGACCCCTACACTCTCTCATGTGCAAGAACCACCTTGATCCGCCTGGCGACATTAGCAACCGCCTGAAAAGATATCTCACCCCAAGTCTCCTTGGACATCTGAAGCCTGATAGGGTGAGCGAGTCCATATATAAACCTCCTCACCCTCTCCCTCTCAGTAGGAGGCAAAAGAAGAGCATGACAGGCTAGAGCCACAAAATGGGTCTCGTACTAAGTAACAGTCATACTGCCCTGCTGGAGATGCTCGAACTGCCAGCGGTAATCCTCTCTCAATATGATAGGGAGGAACTTCTCTAGGAAGAGCTGAGAGAATTAGTCCCAAGTAAGAGCAGGCGACCCAGCTGGTATGGTCAACACGTAGTCCCTCTACCATTTCTTGGCGAAACCCTTCATCTAAAATACAGCAAAATCGACCCAATTGGTCTCAACTATACCCATGTTCCGCAGCACCTTATGGAAGTTGTCAAGATAATCTTGTGGGTACTATGAAGGTGCACTACTTAAGAGAATTGGAAAGAGCTTAGTAAACTTGTCTAATCTCCATAAAGCCTCATAAGATATGGAGGGTCCATCACCGGCCTGTACCGCAACAACCCGCTGAACTACCCCAACTGGCGGGGCTGCTGGAGTCTGATATTGGGGAGTCATCTGCTCTGGAGTGTGAGTAGCGGGAGTCTGTGCTCCCCCCCCAGCCTGAGAGACGGCTGGTTCCATACTGGGCCACACTCTCCATAAGGCCCACCAAATGGACTAGAGCATCCTGAAGCATTGGGTTGGCGATGAACCCCTCCGAGACCTGAGGTGGTCCAACAGGTACAGTCTAATTTGGAACCTCCTCATCAAAATCCACCCGAGGATCCACTACTGGTGCTGTTGCTCGAGCTCTAGGCTGAGCTCTGCCTCTGGCGCGACCTCGACCTCTACCTCTCGTAGAAGCTGCCACTAGGGGCTCTGGCTGCTGTCTAGCTGAAGACGTAGCACGTGTTCTCGCCATCTGCGGAAGGACAAGAATAGAAGAGTTCAATCAGCAATGATAGAATAAAATCACATGACAGAGAAGAATAGAATTGAAATTTGTTCCTAAACTTCATAGCCTCAGGAAGATAACTACAGACGTCTCCGTACCGATCCTCCAAACTCTACTAAGCCTTCTCGTGACTTGTGAGACCTAGGCAACCTAGTGCTATGATACCAACTCGTCACAACCTGGAATTCCCACCTTCGGGGCTGAGATGGCGCCTAACATTTCACTTTATAGGCAAGCCAACGTTAAAGGATCTTTAAGCCAATTTTAATCAATTTCAATAAGTAAAATCAATTAAGCTGAAATGAAGCTAAATTGGTGCGGAATAACATAAGAAACCAATAATATCTAAGTACAACCTTGAACTGGAGTCAAAATTCACGAAATTCTAGAGTTTCTACAAACAAAGTTTGAAATAAATACAAATATCTTAAATGAAAAGAATAGAAAAATAGGGGAAACAGAAAGGGATTTCAAAGTCTGCGGATGCCAGCAGATCTACCTCGAGTCTCCAAGAAAATCCGAGTTGAAAAGCCTCACAGGCAACTGGGACCAGTACCAAAATATGCACAAGAAGTGCAAAGTGTAGTATGAGTACATACCCAATGTACTCCATAACTATCGAGCCTAACCTCGACGAGGTAGTGATGAGGCTATGACAAGACACCCACGTAAAATAAACCTGTGCAGATAACAATATATGTACAACATGACAACAAATAAAAGCTAAACATGTAAGTTTTGGAGGGGTACAAGATACGATGAATACCATAGGGAATGATAACAAGAAAAAGTCAATAAGCCTCTAACCAGTAAAACGAATAAACATAATGAGCAAACAACATCACCTTTCGTGCTTTCTCTCTCAACTTCACCATGAAACAATAATAACGGCACGACATCACCCTTCGTGCTTTTACTCTCAACCTCACTATGAAACAATAATAACGGCACACATCACCCTTCGTGCTTTTACTCTCATTTTCATCATAAATCAATAGATACGGCACAACATCACTCTTCGTGCATTAATACTATCATATGGCACGACATCATCCTTCGTGCATTAATAATCTCCCTTACCATGTAACAATGAACATATAACAAAAGGGAGATAGAATAAGCAAGAACATGCCTCACATCAACAATGTTTCCACAATACCAACCGCATCTTCGAAAAACAATACTCAATTATCTCAAATAGTTCATAAATGCGAAAAGAACGATAAATTTAGTATTTAACTAGTCTAAGCAAGTATATCATGATCAAAGAAAGAAATAAATTACTAGAAAACAAGTCCCACTTGCATGCTTTGGCCCAACTACAACACATAAGTACTCGTCACCTCACATATACTTTGTACCCAACATCTAAACATGTAGCAATAGGCAAATAAGTCCTAATCCCTCAAGTCAAGGTTAACCACGACACTTACCTCACTCTAAAGACCAACTCAAAGCTCAACCACGACTTTGACTTTCGAACAAGCCTCCAAACCAACCAAATATAGAAAATTATCAACTAAACGACTCAAAATAAGCCTTAGGAGCTACCCACGAATGAAAAAGGTTCAATTTAGGTCATTATTGAAAGAGTTAACAAAAGTCAACTCACGGGCCCACTTGGTTCAAACTCGAAATTCAGACCAAAACCTGATTACCCATTCACCCCGAGCCCGATTGTGTAATTTGTTTCGAAATCCGACCTCAATTTGAGGTCTAAATTCCAATTTTACAAAAATTCCTAATTCTTCCCAAACCCCCAATTTCCACCATGAAAATCCTAGATTTTAGGTTAAAATCTTATGAAATGTAATGAAAAATTGAAAGAAAATCGGTTAGAATCACTTACCAATGAATTGGGGAAGAAGGGCTCTTGAGAAAATCGCCTTTATGGTTCTCTAGGTTTGAAATTTTGGAAGAATGAAGAAATCCCGTCTAACTTAATTTTTACACAGATGCAGGTGTCGCAATTGTGATATCATGTTCACAGTTGTGAACATCGCTATTGCGAAAAAGAGGCCGCAATTGCGAACTCCTCTCAAATTCCTAGTGATCGCAATTGCGATAAAATGGTCGCAAATGCGAACCCTGATGCTCTCACAAATGCGTACTACTCTTCGCAAATGCGAAGATCCTCAAAACAGTGTTGAGTCGCAATTGCGACTCTGCCTTCGCAAAAGCGGAACTGTCAAGATCGCAATTGCGAACTTTTTCTCGCAAATGCGAGGACCCCCAGCCATGCCCAGGCACGAACTTGCATACGATCTTGCTTTAGCCTAAAAATTGCCAAAATAACACCTAATTTGACAGACAAGTCATAAATATAGTACTGAACCTATACCGGGTTCCGGAACCAAAATACGGACCCGATATCAATAAAGTCAAACATTGGTAAAACCTTCTAAGTCATTAAGCCTTTAAACTTCAATATTTCAACAAAATATGAAAACTCGAGCTAAAGACCTCAGGATTCGATTCCGCGCATACGCCCAAGCCCCAAATCACGATACGTACCCACTAGGAACGTAATACGGATTCGGGTCCGTTTGATCAAAACATTGATCGAATTCAACTCAAATAGATTTTAAAGGCAAAATTTCTTGCTTTATCAATTTTTAACATAAAAGCCTTCCAAAAAATTATCCGGACTGTGCACTCAAATCGAGGAAGGATTAAAGGAGCTAAAGGAGGCTTCTAAACACAGAATTAAGGTCTAAAACTCTAGATGACCTATCGGGTCATCAAAAGGTGCTTTCTTTAGCCCATAGAGAGCCTTAATCAACTTAAACACATGATAAGAAAACTGTGAGTTTTCAAAACCGGGAGGTTGTTTAACATAAATCTCCTCATCAATGAAGCCATTTAAAAATGCACTTTTAACATCCGTTTGAAAACGTTTAAAATCTTTAAAAGAAACATATGCTAATAAAATATGAATTGATTCTAACCATGCTACCGAAGCGAAGGTTTCATCATAGTCGACTCCTTCTTGTAGAGAGTAACCCTGAGCGACTAACCTTACTTTATTCCGGATAACTTTACCTTCATCATTCAGTTTGTTTTTGAATACCCATTTGGTTCCTATGATTAATGCATCTACTGGTTTGGGAACTAATGTCCAGACTTGATTTTTATCAAATTGATCAAGTTCGTCGTGCATTTCTTGAACCCAACTTGAGTCTTTCAAGGCTTCGTCAACTTTCTTTGGCTTTATTTGAGATATGAGTGCGATATTGGCCTTTTTCTTTAAAGCTCCTCTTATTTTCATTCCATCAGTTAGATTTTTAATGATGAACTTCTGAGGATATTCTGGTTCGCTTCTCCACTTATTTGGTACTGTTTCAGTACATTGATTAGTTGACTCATTCTGAAGTTAATCGTTCTCATTGATGCCTTCATTAGTCGATTGTGGGATTTCTTTCATTTTGTTAGTAGTTTATTTTGAAGTCTTCTGTTCACTGTTCTTTGTCTGACTTTGGTTGATCTCTTCATCACCTGCAAAATCTCCTTTATCGGCCATAGAGATATTATCATAAAAAATAACATGAACTGATTCCTCTACATATAGGGTACACTTATTATAGATTCTAAAAGATCTACTATTATTCGAGTAGCCGAGAAATATACTTTCATCACTCCTTGGATCAAACTTACTAAGATTGTCCTTACCATTGTTGTGGACAAAAAAATTGCTTACAAAAGGATAAAAGTATCCAGTATTGGGTTTCTTACATTTTCATAATTCGTATGGAGTTTTCTTTAAAATGGGTCGAATCAAACACCTGTTGAGAATGTGACAAGTTATGCTAACTGCTTCTGCCCAGAAATGATTTGTGAGAGAATGTTCTAGTATCATGGTTCTTTCCATATCCTGCAGAGTTCTATTCTTTCGTTCAATCACACCATTTTGCTGTGCTGACCTTAGTGCTGAGAAATTATGAGTGTATCCTTGATCGTTGCAGAATTCTTCAAAAACTCTGCTTTCAAATTCTCTTCCATGATCACTTTGAATAATTTCTATAAAATGCCTCTTTTCTCGTTCAACTCTTTTACAGAAAATCTCAAAAAATTTCAATGATTCATCTTTATGAGATAAGAAAATCACCCATATAAAGCGTGAGTAGTCATCAACAATAACAAAAGCATATCGTTTACCTCCAATGATTGCAGTTCTAGTAGGTCCAAACAGATCCATGTGAAGCAATTGTAGAGGCATGGAAGAAGACACAATGCCTTGGTTTTGAAAGAGTTTCTAGTTTGTTAACCAATTTGGCATGCATCACATACATAATTTCTAAAAAAATTGAGCTTAGAAAGACCAATAACTAAGCCATGCTTGGAGAGATTTTCAATAAGATGCATGCTTGCATGACCAAGTTGTTTATGCCAGAGCCATGGATCATCAAATATGGATGCTAAATAGATATGACTATCTAGATTTTCAATGCCATCAAGAATGTAGACGTTTCCATACCTTTTACCTGGAAGAATATTCTTACCAGCCTCATTTTCAATAGCACATCCAGTTTTCTTGAATTTAACTTCGTACCCCCAATCACATAGTTGGCTTATACTTAGAAGATTGTAATCGAGTCCAGCCACTAGATATACTTCAGTAATATCGCAATTATTTTTGAATGGAACTGTGACAATACCAACTATCTTTCCTCTTGAATCATCTCCAAATTTGACATTTCCTCCATTTATTTTTGTAACCTTTTTGAATAGATTTTTGTCACCCGTCATGTGACTGAAATACGCACTGTCTAAATACCACTTTCCTTTGCAACTCTTTACGTGGTGTTCCTGCAAAATAGAATTATTACCTTCTTTTAGGTACCCAATCTTGCTTGGGTCCTTATTGGTTAGTATTACTTGAATCAGGATTGTTTTTGGGTCTCCAAATCCACCCTGAGATATTTGAATTACAAAATGTACAAAAAGAGTATTTATGACTAACTTTGTTACAACAATGACACGCGGGGGTTGATCCATTTTTCGATCTCCCACTTGTGTTCGTACTTGTGGACTCGGTTCTAGCTAGTCCTTTTGACTTGTATGTCGTCTGCTTTGATTCAATAGAACTGTGATTGGTGGACTTGTGCATGCCATTGAGTTGTATTTGTAATACATGAACTTCATCTTGAAGTACATCTCTTTCGATTTCACAGACTTTAAGTTTAAGTTCCTAGTCCTTCTTTTCTCTATTGAGTTTCCTTAGTTCATTCAACATTTTTGAGACTTCTTTAGAGTAAGGCCAAGAATATCCTGCAATTCATTATACCTATCATAGTTATAGGATCATACCTCGCTTTTTTCACCTCGTGCCATGAAACAATTTTCAGTATCTTCTTTGCATTCATCGTCTGATGCATCTTCATCGGTCCAGCAACCATATTCTCTGTTCATGTCGTTTTCCAAAATGACCATGAAGCACAAGTTTGCTATTTATTCGTGTTATGAATTGTCTTCATCACTCCATGTTCCGAAGGATTTATTTTTATTGAATCCTCTGGAGACTTTTCTTTTAAGATCTGGGCATTCAGCTTGAACATGCCCATACCTTCCACACTCATAACACTTTCCATCATTCTTGTCTTGTTCATTGTATTGTCTGGTTCGCCTGGGTGAATCCTTCCCCTTCTTGTATTTCTATACCTTCATCCATATTTCTTGATACCATGACAATTTCTTATTCAAGAGCTTCTGGTTCGTCATCAATATCATTTTCAGGTCCTTCAGTTGTAGCTTTGAAGGCAAATGTTTCTTCTTTTTTCCTGGTTTAGTCTTCTCAAATGCTTTAATATCTCCCCGTAGTTCATCATACGAAAGTTTGTTTAGATATTGAGATTCTACTTTTATCTGCCAAGTGGTAGGTAGACTCTTTAGAATTTTCCGAACTTGATCACCACTTGAGTATGGTTTACCAAAGGATTTTAGATCGCCAATGATTTTGCTGAACCTTGCTAACATTTCCTCAATGGATTCTCCTTCTTTCATCTGGAAGAGCTCATAATCGTGAACCAACATATTTATTCGAGTTTCTTTTACTTTGCTGGTTCCTTTATAAGTGACTTCCAGTTTGTCCCACATTTCTTTGGTTGTATCACAACTTGAGATTTTCTCATACTCCTCTCCACTTATAGCATTATAGAGAAAATTCCGTGCCTTAGCATTGACCTGAACATACTGTCATTTGCTCATCTACGTATTCATCTATATTTTTAGGATCATCGGGTGGTTGAGTTGCTGCTGGTAGTGGATAGTTATCCTTTTTGATAACGCGCCATACTTTGACATCATAAAATTTTGCATATATTTTCATTCACGCTTTTCAGTGAGAAAAGTGTTGTCCATTGAAATATGGTGGCCTGACTTGTGACGTTCCTTCTTGAAAGAGTGCTCCAACATATACTTGATTTTCTATGATATTTTCTCACAAGCTGTTAAGAAAAAAGTGTGAGACTAGCTCTGATACCAATTGAAAGTACAAGAGGAGGGGGGTGAATTGAAATTTATTCTTTCTTTTGCGAGGTAGTCCACTAACTTGTGTTCTAGTCGACTGAGATTTTCAAAACTAAATATAAGAAAGTAAATTGCAGAAAGTAAATGACACAGAGTGTTTTATACTGGTTCGAATTTAGAGTGAATCCTACATCCAGTCCCCTTGGGTTGCAAGAGTGATCTCTTTCAAATATGAAGTGATTTAGTACAGATGAGTTGATGTTATTATACACCAACAACCTTTTGGTAATTTTGTTCTTCTCTCTTATAATTGATACAATGCCTCACCATTGTTCTTTTTTCGATCTCTTCTGTTCTTAGTTACATAAGAAATCTATGACAAGCTACAGTGCTTATTTGAAGTAGAACAAGAGATTGATTTTGGTTTGATAAAAGTATGTGAATCCTTGGCATCTTCTGTAGAATATATATGGTGAGTTGGTCCCCATTCTTCACGACGTGATAGTGTAATGATTGAGCAACAACCCAAAAGAGTTGATTTTCATCAATCACGATGATTCATTTAAAAAATAGAGTGGACTTTTCCTTTCGTTGCTTCCTTGATTTCCATTTCCCTGTGAGCCGTTGGAGAATATATTTTCAGAGGATCTTCCATACTGATTGATTGATGACTTTTATAAATGGTTGATTCGAATATCCACATGATTGATCTTCTATATTGATTGATTCATCATCTTATGTTGATTGGTTTATGCCTTCCGTTAATGGTAGATTCGAATATCCAGTTTCCATAAAACGCACGATTACAACTTAATTATTGCCTCCTTGATTTGTGCTTCCAGATCTTCTATTAGAGTCTTTCCCATTCTCATGACATCCTTAGGGATTGATTTCTACGAGTAAAATTAAGTTATTATATATCATTAAAATCCAAATCTAACAGATTTTCCCCGTGTCAGGTGCATAGAGCACAATGACATCATACTCCTAAGATACAACGAACCACTCAAGAATCTTCTAATGTGCACCCAAATTAAATAGAAGTTCCGAAAGACTCTTTAATCTCTCAACTGCTTTTCTAGAAAACCAAAATAAATTGACAAGTATGTGTCCTTGAAAGGAAGTGATAAAATAAGGAGACAATGAATGAAGAAACTCAAGTGCAAATTTTCTGTAAGGAAAACAATTATTTATAGAGAGTGAAACCTATATTTTCAAGAATAGATGCAATTGAATAAAACCTTTTCATAAATTGGTGTATCTTATAAATAATGGGTAGGGCACCTTTCCACAACTTATCTTATTCAAAAGGTACTCTAAATTAAAGAATCTTATGAAATTAAAAAAAAATCATGTAGTAATCGAATAATTTTTCAATTCCTCATTTTTTATTACATAATCTGCCATTTAGTTCTAGTTCATTTGTTATTATGACATTTATTAGCTTGTCACGTCACTTAATATTTTTGTCAAGTATTCTCTTTTTAATATAACATAGATGTATCTTTTTCTTACTCCTAAATTTTTCTCATTAAACTTTTATTCTATTGTTCATTTTCATTTGTCTAAATTTAATAATACTATTTTTTATTATTTACTTTATTATTTTTAAACTAATTCATATAAATATCTACACGTTATTTCTATCCCCACGCTCGTATAATTATTTTATCCGATTTTTTATTGATTATCTTCATTTATAAATTTACCTATAAATTGAAACCATAGCAATATTCATACTAAATTGTGAGTTTTTTTTTTTCAACATATAAAATATAAATTCTTAGTTTTGAACTTATTTTTATTATCAATATTTTATATATGACTTTTCTCACAATAATTCCAAAAATAATTTCTCATCTCAAATTCAAATAAGTATTATACTTCTATACTTCTACATTATTATTTTTTTCATTTTTGTTCACTGTTTGTCGTTGTTATGTCATTGGTACTTAGAATTGTTACATTGAATTGTAATTTTTTATTATCTTTCCACTTGGTTTAATGTCCTTGCTTATATTTTTGCTTAGTATAATATAGATTAACAAACAATTTACTTCTGAAATTTAATTGATCACAGTTCTTAAATAGTCTAAGTATATCAATAATATTTTTGAGTACATTACTTTATATTATTTACAAATCAAGCCAAAGTATAGATATCTTCACATTATTTATATCCACCTTTTTGCATATTTCTTATTATAATATTTTAATTAAGTTTTCCATTTAGCATTCTACTCCAAATTGAAACTACTCTCAAATTTTCTACTAAGTTTTGTCTCCTCGTGCTTTCCAACTCAAACTTGCATCCAATCATTTTATATCTACTTTTATCGAAAATCATTTCCTACCCATATAAAACATGTAAGGAGCGTAAACAACCATGCAAATCTGTTGAAAATTAAATCAAGATTAATTAATATTTTTATGTTGTTTAAGATTTGGTATTTACTAATTTATTTTAATTTATGTCTAATTAGGATTCACAACCAAAATCATGCAGGAATAGGTTTTCTTGATTCTAGTCAATTTTGGTTTTGTAGTATTATAAATAGGGGTGCTACTACATATTTTCTATTGTGGAGAGGTAGCTATGATGTAGAGAGATTCAAGAGTTTATGAGTTGTGAAAAAACCTCCTACCACGCTCTCTCCCTAGTTAAATAAATTTCTTCTATATAGTCGTTGTTGAATTTTTTTGCTTGTGCCTAAATTATTCTTGGGGTATTTCAATCCTTTCAAATTGGTATCAGAGCTTGTGTGAGATTCTGTCAGAGCCGGTAGGAGATCCAAAAAAATATGGATACTCTATTACCTAATTGTCCCGCTTTTGTGTTTGATGACAAAAAATTTTTCGAAACTTGGTATCAACAGATGAAGAATATGTTAAGGCTATTGGATTATGATCCACCATTGATGAAGAATTTGAGAAACCCCCGGAAGGTACAAACGTTGACGGGTGATGCAGCTATGCAATTGGAGAAGAAGAGACATTTAAATTATAAGGCACGCTACTATCTCGCTATCAAGGTTGAATTGCATGTTTCTAAAAAATATTTGCATGCAAAGTCATCAAAGGAGGCTTGGACAATATTTGTGAAGTCATATCGAAGAGCTGCTGACACAAAGAAGGAGAAACTGCAAGAATTTAGGAGTCAATTTGGGTTGGCTTATATGAGACCAACATAGTTTGTGAAAGAATATTTTACAAGAATTGAAGAAATAGTCAATGGTCTAAGGACCAATGGAGAAGTATTGGAAAAAAGTTAAAATTATTAAAAAAATATTGCAGTCTCTCAGTTTAAAGTTTAACAACAAAAAAATTATTCTTGAGGCTACTAAAAATCTTAGCACTCTCAGACTTGATGATATAGAAGGGGAATTGGTGACATACGAGAGATAACTGAATCAACAGAAAGATGAGACAATTGAGGATGTATCGCAAGAAAAGGTTGATCAACCAAAAGAAAAATACGACACATCATATCTGGTGGAGATAAATTAAGAAGGCCAAAATTCAGAAACATACGAGAAAAGAAGAGAAGGTACATGTAATTTTTGTTGTGATAGAGATTATATTGAATGCAAAGGAAAGTCAAATATTATTCAAATTGATCTTTCAAAAGTTCATACGATTGATAAAAAAGATGATTTAGTTGCAAGGGTTACCAGTCCAAAAGAGGTTGGTATTTCACAAGAAAAATTATTTGATGGTATTGAAGATGAACTGAGTAATGCAAGAAGCAATATGGTTCATCAAGAGAAAGTTTCTAATAATCTATCCAAGATTGAAGCAGAAAAATAATTCAGAACTACAACACATGATTATAGATATTGAAGATGCAATCAATTTTGTGCTATTGTTCAAGATTGCATTTTTCAAGAAGCAAGACGAAATGTTTATTGGTGGAACTACTCTACACCCTGTAGAATGTTTAATTGGATTTGAATGGATATACAAGTCCAACTACAAGGCAACTAGAGAAGTAGACAGTTTCAAAGTAAAGAAAAAGATATGATAATGATAGTCCGAAGGGATTTACCATGGTTAAAGTCAAATCATATATAGGCAATATTGAAGAGATTGAAGTGAACTAAAACTGATACTCGTAATTTTGTTGATGCAACATATTTTAGGGAAATGGAGAAAAGACTAAGGTACTTGACTTCTACAAGGATTGATGTTACTCATTACATGCTCAAGTTTGAATATCTTGGTTTAAGGGAGGCTGTTGGAAATTAAATCAAGATTAATTAGTATCCTACGTCGTCTAGGATTTGGTATTTACTAGTTTATTTTAATTTATGTCTAATTAGGATTCACAACCAAAATCATATAGGAATAAGTTTTATAGATTCTAGTCAATTTTGGTTTTGTAATATTATAAATAGGAGTGCTACTATATATTTTCTACTGTGGAGAGGTAGCTATGATGTAGAGAGAGATTCAAGAGTTTATGAGTTGTGAAAAAAGCCTCCTACCACGTTCTTTTCCTAATGTAATAAATTTCTTCTATATAATCTTGTTAAGTTTTTACTTGTGCCTAAATTATTCTTATGATATTTCAAACCTTCACTAAATTATCCTTGTCAATTTCCTTCTTTCTGTTGTTCCCTCGTAGAATGCCTCAAAAACTTCCACACATGGATTAATAAAGGGAATTGATAGATGACCGAGGGCAGCTTAACAAAATTAGTGGCATAAAGCCAAAAGTTTAAATTTTTTTTAATAAAATTTATACACACACATATATATATATATATTGACCGAGGGCAGCCTAATAAAATTAGTGGCATAAAGCCAAAATTTTAATAAAAACCTTAAATTTTTTTAATAAAATTTATACACACACATATATATCTTTTATTAGTGTTGCATTTCTTTTATTTTTCATGCTTATTGTTTATAATGTAGTATTCTCACAACACATAAAATGTTACATAAGATAGTAAAATTATTATTTATATTGATGAGAGTTAGTTCAAGTAAATATGATTCTAGCCATATATTTACTATTGATTTTGTTATAAGAAATTTATTGATTTACATTTCGCGTTTTCGTACGTTAAAATTTCATCCTAAGTTAATCGACATAGGCTCTGGAATGAGAGTTTTTTTTTGAGGTTATAGGCCTTTATGCTATTTATAACAGGCGATAGGTAAGTGCCGTGAAGATTAAAGGGTAAATGAATCAAAGAAAATGAGTTTCGTTGAAAGTTGTCAATTTGGGATAGAATACGATTTGAGCCATAATACCCGGTAGTTATAGACTAGTTCCATACAAGATACTCCATGAGTAGTATCTTAAGTAATTTGAGATAATTCTTAATTATGTGAGTAATTAGTTAATTATTGATTTTAGTGGAAGATTAACTAATTAATTAAGGCTTTTGGATTAGACTTAACGTGGAAGCAAATGAAGTCTTGATCAAAGTCAATTAGTGATTCTTTACTCATGTAACAAAGATGGCAGATGGAATTCTCAAATGAATTCATATGAAATCTCATAATGCTACAATAGTGCGAGATGCAATTCTGATATAGCATGATACAATCTTTCTCAAGAATATCATACGGATTTTTCCCTACTTCAATCCGCCGTTACGTGTGTTATCGCGATTGATGTGTGTTAGAGGGATTGTCAAGAGAATCAACTCAGGTATGTTAAGGACATTCCTTCATTCTTTTTGGCATGATCCATACGATACAAACGAAAAGAGCAAATGCACAACTTTCATAAATAACTCTATTCATAGAAGTATTAGAGGTGCTTATGTTCTTGAATTCCCATGTATCTTATTATTACATCTTCTGTTCATGGGTCTAAGAAAATACGTAAGTTGATAAAGTTTATTTCATTATATTAATCAAAGGCATAATGATATCTTATGACATATTGAGAAATTTTATTAACGTATTTCTTATGCATGTCATTCATTTATACATGTATATTGACCCATGACCAGATGACGTTATATACGCGTATATTATATGTATATATGATATGGGAAGGTTACGGCGTTATATACGCACCACCACCTGGTCAGTTGGTATATATTGATAATTTTTTTTATAGTGGCCAAGATAATATGATGGGATGCCCTCAGAGGCTTGATGATGCTATGTACACCTATACCTTTGCATGATACGATATTTAAACACACGTGCATGACATTATAAATGTTTCATGTCTGGATACCCAATTTTTCTCTCATATTTCTCAAGAAATACATATATACCGTCAAAATAGTGCTTGAACATCATCAAGTAATTTTTCATAATTTTCCATAATTTTTAAGGGCTTGTATCAATTTATTCTTGCATAAATAATTGTTAACTGCATCACAAGTAATTTTATAATGATTATTATTTAATTTTCATCATCTATATCCATATTAAACTTTAAATATTTTTGATATATTTATTATATTTATATTTGCATCCTAAGGCTAAAATTGCATATTTTGCAATAATAACACATATATATGCATAATTACATTATTTATATAGAAAATGATGTTTTATATTTTTACAATGTTAAGTAATTATTTTAAATTATTTTCATGCACAAATGATATTTTATTATTTATTAATTATTTTTTATAAATTATTTATGTGTTAAATTAGGTATTTAAAATCTAGCTCTTTTTCTTAATTAATTTCGGACCTAACCCAATTATCCCAACACCTTTAAATCAGGACCATTGATTTCTAAAATCAATGGTCCACAATCATCCCACCCCTTTAACTAATCTAACCCACCTAAACCCTAATCACTTCCACCTACCCGCCGTCACCAAACACTCTCATCTTTCTTCCCATCTCTTCTGAAACCCTAGCGCCGCAATCCCCATCTCCCCTTTGATTCCAACCCAGAAATGGAATCACTTGGTGATTACTTAGCTTATCTGGCCCCCTTTCCTCATCGGCTACCCTTTTTGGTGTTACCTAATTTGCTTGCCTCAAATGGCAAGAAGATCCTGTAAAGATCGAACCCACGCTAGTTCAAATCTCTAACCTACTGATTATTTCCATCTATATTCATCAACTTTTCTGTGTAAGTAAAAATATCTTTCATATCTTTCATTGATTCTTACTTAACCCTAAGGTTAGGGTTTTCAGATCTTTCTGATTCAAACCAAAACTGGTTTTAACCTTATATTTTTATGTTATTCCGTATAAATCTGCTTATTTTTTATTTTTTACTTGGCCAATTTAGGGTTTCAAACCTTCTTAATCGAACCAGAACTGGTTGAGTTATGTGAATAACCCCTGTCTATGTTCACTTTAACAAAAGATTTGATTCTTTACTTCTATTTTTATCGATTTTATGGCTTACCTAAAATTAGCATTTCGAACCTTTTATTTTAGGGCTAGATCTGTTTGATTATGTGTCCTGTGAATATGTTTCCGTCTACGTTCATCCTATAAAGCATATGACTCTTGCATTTTATCTCTGCTCATTTTATGGTTTTACCTAAAATTAGGGTTTGAAATCTTTTACTGAGATTTTTACTCTTTCCTTTCTCGTATGGTACTGATATTTTCCTTATTCTGTTCGATTTACCCCGTTCTCATTATTTGTTTACCTTATTTTCCTGGCATCTGACTGTTGATTGATTTTTATATGATGCTTTCCTTATTTTGAGTGGTACTCGCCTGATTACTCGCTATTACGCCTGTTAATTGACTGAACTCTGACTTAAAATGATCATGAGTTTAACGTCTTTCCTTATTTGTGTATGTTTGATTTCTTCCCTTATCCGTCTGCCTAATTGATCACTATTTAAACCCTTTCCCCTCTTCCCTTTAGAGAGGACTCGAACTTTCATATTCTCACTAAAACTTAGTTCTTTTACTCTGATTCTATGCTCATTGTTTCTGGTCTTGGCTGGCTGAAAGCCAAGGCCAAGTGATTCTGGAACTTAACTACTATAGCATATTTACTTTCTTTCTTGCTTAACTGGTAATCCCTAATCTCTTGTCATTTCATTCTCCATATTTTCATAATCAGTGTTAGCTGAATAGCATGTCTTGAACATACTTTCAGCATGATTCTACCTTTTATGCTCCTATGACTCTCTTCTAATCTAATACTGTTAATTTAAGATTAGATATTTTTGAATAATATGAATCCTCCTAAGAGCTAGCTTAATGTTTAACTTGTTTCATGCACTATTTGTTGATCTTGCACCTATTTTGAACTTAGCATCTTTATGATACCATTAACTTGAAATTGGTTCATACCTCACAGATTTCTATGGTTACTTAATGTGTCCTGCCCAACTTGTTCAACTAAACTGTTTGCCTTAACATGCTTCTGTGGTTAAGCAATGGTTGTCCTAAATGTCAACATGCTCACTTAGTATAATTAGGTCTTTTTGAAGCTATGTACTTTGCAAACTTTGCTGTTTTCTGAATGTAATTCTATGTTCTAAACCATGTTTCTTATGAAATCAAACTATTTTGAAATCTGCCCCTACCTTCTTTTTATATGCTGATTCTTAAAACCTCCAATCTTAGTCCCTTAGTGTCACGACCCAATTCTGGAGTCGTGATGGCGCCTGTCGTGGAACCAGGCAAGCCTCCCTATTTAACTAAGCTAAATAAAATTCCCAGTAAAAATGTGATTTTTAAATGAATTTATTAATAAAACTAAGAATCTGAAATTTAAAGCAACATTTAAAACTAAATTTAAATCTCCAATCCCCGGATCTGGTGTTACTCAGTCATGAGCTACTATAACATAAAGTAAAGAAAAGGGGAAAAGGACAACATTGTCTCAAAATATAATGAAATAGGTGGAATAAAGAAAGAGAAGGCGAGGTCGCGATCGCCAGCTGCTACCTCGACAACTCCACTAGAAACTTTGACTGCCACTCAAAATCCGCTACCGAGTCCCGATGTACTTGGATCTGAACACAAGGTGCAGGGGGTAACGTGAGTACACCAACTCAGAAGTAACGAACCCAAACTATGGGCTGAGAAGTAGTGACGAACAAAACCTCAATTATGTTACAATAAATAATGTATAGAATTTAGACATGCTAACAGTTTATCAGGATGAGTAATTATTCCAAGTATGCCAGTATACTCTACATGCCATCATAAAATATATGAATGAAACCAGTATGGATAAGCATATAGTGCTCACAGCTCTCTCACAGAAGTCCACTCAGTACTATATATATGGATCTCAGGCCCAGGGAAGTTCCATCCCGGAATATGCATAAACATCGGTGACCATAGTCACTATGTACTGAGGAAAAAGGCCAATCCAGCCCCCACGGAGATGATCCATCTTTGGAATATAACACTCGGACAATTTCCATAACCAGGGAAGATCCATCGCTCTCATAAACAAAGCTTCGGACAAGATCCATGCACAGGGAAGATCCATCCCTCATCACTTCGGACAAGATCCATGCCCAGGGAAGATCCATCCCTCCAATATGCGCTCACTAGGGGTGTAAAGACTCCGGAGGGGCCCTAGTGGCCCAAGAGCCATATCAAGCCAACGAAGGCATGATTTAAATATCACTGCAGTGTGCAACCCATTCTCATAACTGTCTAAATAACAGGCTCTCGGCCTCACTCAGTCATTACTCTTCAGTCTCACTCACATGGATCACAAATGCCTCCATAAGCCCGAAACAGTGATAAGTATGCATGTAATTAACAATACTGAGACTGAGATATGAAGTGATATGCTATAACCGGACTGAGAACATGGCATCAAATAATCACAAAATGAGAATATACGATCACTCGGGTCTCAGCATTTTCGGCGTGAAGCCTAGCATTTATACTTAACATGATTTCTAACATGTTCACAATTACCAAATCAATAGAAACACATATATCATCATGGAATAATCACCAAGCGGTGCCATGGGATAAGCCAGGACACAATCACTCGGTGCACGCCCTCACGCCCGTCACTTGGCATGTGCGTCACCTCAACAATAGTTATAAATCATTTAGCTCGGGGTTTCGAACCCTCAGAACCAATTTTGGAAATATTACTTACCTCAAAACCGGCTAAAATACTATTCCGCAGTGCTTTTGCCTCTAAATCCGGCCTCTGAGTGCTCCAAATCTACCAAGTTCAGATTTTTATCATCAATTTATGCTTAAGGAGTGAATCCCAATTGAAAAGTACCAAATTTAGCTCAAAACCCGAATTTAGTCAAAACCCGACCCCCGGTCCCACGTCCCGAAACTCAGAAATTTTTTACAGAAAAGTGTTTTTCGTCCTCCCACGATTCCGTAAATATAAAGAACACCAAAATCGGAGTCCGTTTGACCCCTCATATCGACCCCTAAAGGTCTCTTATTCTCAAGCCCCAAAATCCCATTTTTCTACTGTTTTTCATGAATTTAACACTGATATTATGCTCTATAATTATCCATAAATGAGTTTTAAGGTCCAAAACACTTACCTCTATGAAGAACAATGATTTCCCTCTTCATAAATTGCCCCCAAAGCTCTCTGTCCGTACAAAAATGGTGTAAAAAAGGTTTAAGTCGCGGAGGGTTTAATTATATACTGCCCAGTGATTTACTCTCTACGATCGTAAACTTAGCCACGCGATCGCGGAGCTCAAATTTCCAGCTCACTGCGATCACACCCCTATTCATGCGATCGCGATGACTAACTGCCCCACTCACGCGCCCCCCTCATTTACACTACGCGATCGCAACATGCTCCACGCGATCGCACTGCTCAACCTGCTCAACCTCTGCGATCACGAACACACTTATGCAATCGCAGAGAGAAAAATTATGCCCCTCTCAACTTGCACTACGCGATCGTGTCTCTCCTCACGCGATCGCAGTGAAGGATTTCCTGCTGCACAAAAACCAAAAAACCAGCAATTCTCTAAGGCCCGAAAATGCCCGTTAACCACCCGAAATCAATCCCGAGCCCCTCGGGACCCCAACCAAGCCTACCAACATATCCCATAACATTATTCAAACTTAATTTCACTCTCAAAACACCAAAACTAACATCAAAACACCAAATTTACATCGGATTCAAGCCTAAGAACTTTGAAATTTCTAAAATCCACCAACGATGCCGATACTATCCAAAACAACTCCGATTGACCTGAAATTTTGCAGACATATCCAAAATGACATTACGAACCTGATCCAACTTCCGGAATTCCATTTCGACCCCGATAGCCTATTTTCCACTGCCGACCGGAAATCACCAAAAATAACTTTTTCCAATTCAAGCCTAATTCTACACCGGACATCACAAAAGTATTCTGAACACACTCCTAAGTCCCAAATAACTTAAAGAAGCTATCCGAGCCATAAAATCCATATTCTGAGGTCGTTTACCAATAAGTCAACTCTCATTTGACTTTTCCAACTATAAGGCTCTTTTTAAGGACTAAGTGGCTAAACTCTCACTACAACCATTCTGATTTCAAGCCTACCAACTCTAACACATTAATAACAGTATAACCAACCCATGAACAGTGAAGAATAGTAATTATAATGTAGGTTTTTACGTAACGACGGATTGGGTCGTTACATTCTCCCTCTCTTAAATAAACGTTCATCCTCGAACGTGTCAAGGGTTGTTCCAAAAGCCATCAACCGTCGAATAACCTTACCATGAACACACCCAGGTATCCAAAACCCCAATAGGTACCATACACAACCGACACACGCGGTCCGTAAAAACAACATCACCCACAAGGGGCGAGCACATAAACAAATGTAACAAAAGATTCACGGGGCGTATCCAGAGGATGGGATAACTCATGATGAACATAAGAATATGAAAAACCGGAATCAATTAAAAACTTAAGTTTCTCATGACAGACTGAAACAATACCTGGGATTACGGCATCAGAATCCACCTCATCCGATTTGGCCGGGAATGCATAAAATGGGCCTGATCACCAACGGATCGATCTCCCCCTCTTGGGCGACCTTTAGCTGCCTGACCCCCACCTCTAGCTGCCTGGGCGGGCAGTGCAACTACTGATTCTGAAACCGCGGGCTGACTCCTCTGCTGATAAGTACCTCTCACAAGACGAGAGCAAAACCTCTTAATATGTCCCACATCTCCACACTCAAAGAAACCTCTCTCGTGGAATGGCACTGGGGACTGAAGGGAACCCCTAGCACCGGGATAACCGCTAGAAGAACCAGATATAGATGAATTCTGAACCGATGGTGCCCAAGATGAACTCTGAGCTGGCAAGACACTAAAAGATGGTTGCACCTGATGCGAACTATGAGGATCGTGACCCACTGATCCACCACGATAGCCTGAACGACTTGGCTGAGCCTGCCTGAATGGACGGCCTCCGCCGGGCTGAGGTTGGCCTCCTGAAGGAACCCCACCAAAACTCCCAGATCCTCGAGACCTCTTGGCCTCTCTCTCAATCCGCTCTTGGAGGTGTATCGACTCAATCTCTTTGGAAATGTCAAAAACCTCCTCAAAAGAAGCACCAGATACCCTCTCCCTAGTCAGAAAAACCCGAAGCTGATAAGTAAGACCATCAACGAACCTCCTGATTTTCTCCCTATCTGTGGGAGCTAGCCAAATAGCATGACGGACCAACTCGAAGAACCTCATCTCATACTGCGTCACGGTCATGTCCTCCTGGCACAACTGCTCGAACTCCCTACGCAGCTCCTCCCTGCGGGACTGCGGTATATACTTCTCCAGGAATAGAATGAAGAACTGACGCCATGTAAAGGGCGCTGCATCAGCAGGTCTACGCCTCTCATAGGCTTCCCACCAAGCAAGTGCAGCTCCTGAAAACTGGAATGTAGTAAATGGGACCCCACTAGCCTCCAGTATCCCTGCTGTGCGAAGGATCCTCTGACACTTGTCCAAAAAGCCCTGGGCGTCCTCGCCTCAGTACCACTAAAAATCGTAGGCTGGAGTCTGCTGAACCTCTCCAACCTATGCTGCTCATCATCAGCTAAAGCTAGGACCACATAATCCTGGGCTGGGGCAACCAGCTGAACTGGGACTGTCCCAGGTGTCTGAAGCCCCTGGTTAGCTTGCTCAGGTCTCCGGGCAGCTGGAGTCTGAATGCCTCCCCCGGCCTGAGAAGTAGCATCAGTAGACACGGCGACGACCTGTGCCATGCTGGTGCACACCGTCAAAATCTGGGCTAGGGTCTCCTGAAGACCCGGAATCACAATGGGCACTGCTGGTGCCTGAGTCTGCCCCACTGGAATCTCAGCTGCGGGGACCTACTCCTGGACAATGGGAAGGTCCACAGGTGATTCCCCGGCTGCTAAGCGGGATGTACCTCTCCCTCTGCCACGGCCTCGACCACGTCCTGGTCCTACTGGGATTTGGTCACCACTACCATTAGCACGAGTCCTCACCATCTGTGAGAGAATGAAAACAACAGAAGTTTAATTTTAGAATTCAACAGAGTCGCACGACAGAATTCAAAGAATGTGAGATTTTTCCTAAAAGGTTCTGCAGCCTCTCGAAGATAAGTACAGACGTCTCTGTACCGATCCGCAAAACTCTACTAAACCCGCTCATGACTGGTGAGACCTATTTAACCTAGCGCTCTGATACCATCTTGTCACGACCCAATTCCGGAGTCGTGATGGCGCCTGTCGTGGAACCAGGCAAGCCTCCCTATTTAACTAAGCTAAATTCAATTCCTAGTAAAAATGTGATTTTTAAACGAATTTATTAATAAAACTAAGAATTTGAAATTTAAAGCAACATTTAAAACTAAATTTAAATCTCCAATCCCTGGATCAGGTGTCACTCAGTCATGAGCTACTATAACATAAAGTAAAGAAAAGGGGAAAAGGACGACATTGTCTCAAAATATAAATGAAATAGGTGGAATAAAGAAAGAGAAGGCGAGGTCGCGATCGCCAGCTGCTACCTCGACAACTCCACTAGAAACTCTGACTGCCACTCAAAATCCGCTACCGGGTCCCGATGTACCTGGATCTGCAAACAAGGTGCATGGGGTAACATGAGTACACCAACTCAGAAGTAACGAACCCAAACTATGGGCTGAGAAGTAGTGACGAACAAAACCTCAATTATGTTACAATAAATAATGTACAGAATTTAGACATGCTAACACTTTATCAGGATGAGTAATTATGCCAAGTATGCCAGTATACTCTACATGCCATCATAAAATATATGAATGAAACAAGTATAGGTAAGCACATAGTGCTCACAGCTCTCCCACAGAAGTCCACTCAGTACTATCTATATGGCTCTCAGGCCCAGGGAAGTTCCATCCCGGAATATGCATAAACATAGGTGACCGCAGTCACTATGTACTGAGGAAAAAGGCCAATCCAGCCCCCACGGGGATGATCCATCTCCGAAATATAACACTCGGACAATTTCCATAACCAGGGAAGATCCATCGCTCTCATAAACAAAGCTTCGAACAAGATCCATGCCCAGGGAAGATCCATCCCTCATCACTTCAGACAAGATCCATGCCTAGGGAAGATCCATCCCTCTATATCTGCGCTCATTGGGGGTGTAAAGACTCCGGAGGGGCCCTAGTGGCCCAAGCACAATATCAAGCCAACGAAGGCATGATTTAAATATCACTGCAGTGTGCAGTCCATTCTCATAACTGTCTCAATAACAGGCTCTCGGCCTCACTCAGTCATTACTCTTCAGTCTCAGTCACATGGATCACAAATGCCTCCATTAGCCCGAAACAATGATAAATATGCATGTAATTAACAATAATGAGGTTGAGATATGAAGTGATATTATATAACCGGACTGAGTATATGGCATCAAATAATCACAAAATGAGACAGCAATATACGACCACTCGGGTCTTAGCATTTTCAGCGTGAGCCTAGCATTTATACTTAACATGATTTCTAACATGTTCAAAATTAACACATCAATAGAAGCACATATATAATCATGGAATAATCACTAAGCGGTGCCATGGGATAAGACATTCGACAATCACTCGGTGCACGCCCTCACGCCCGTCACTTGGCATGTGCGTCACCTCAACAATAGTCATAAATCATTTAGCTCGGGGTTTCGAACCCTCAGAACCAAGTTTGAAAATATTACTTACCTCAAAACCGGCTAAAATACTATTCCGTAGTGCCTTTGCCTCTAAATCTGGCCTCTGAGTGCTCCAAATGTACCAAGTTTGATTTTTAGCATCAATTTATGCTTAAGGAGTGAATCCCAATTGAAAAGTACCAATTTTAGCTCAAACCCTGAACCACGGTCCCATGTCTCGAAACTCATAAATTTTTATATAAAAGTGTTCTTCATCCTCCCACGATTCCGTACATATAAAGAACACCAAAATCGGAGTCCGTTTGACCCCTCAAATCGACCCCTAAAGGTCTCTTATTCTCAAGCCCCAAAATCCCATTTTTCTAATATTTTTCATGAATTTAACACTGATATTATGCTCTGTAATGATCTATAAATGAGTTGTAAGGTCCAAAACACTTACCTCTATGAGTAAAAATGATTTTCCTCTTCAAAAATCTCCCCTAAAGCTCTCTGTCCGTACAAAAATGGTGTAAAAAAGGTTTAAGTCGCAGAGGGTTTAATTATATACTGCCCAGTGAGTTACTCTCCGCGATCGTAAACTTAGCCACGCGATCACGGAGCTCAAATTTCCAGCCCACTGTGATCTCACCCCTATTCACGCGATCGCGATGACCAACTGCCCCACTCACGCGCTCCCCTCATTTACACTATGCGACCGCAACATGCTCCACGCGATCGCACTGCTCAACCTGCTCAACCTCTGCGATCGCGAACACACTTATGCGATCGCAGAGAGCAAAATCCTGACCCTCTCAACTTGCACTACGCGATATCGTCTATCCTCACGCGATCGCATTGAAGGATTTCCTGCTGCACAAAACCCAAAAAACCAGCAATTCTCTAAGGCCTGAAAATGCCCGTTAACCACCCGAAATCAATCCCGAGCCCCTCGGGACCCCAACCAAGCCTACCAACATATCCCATAACATCATTCAAACTTAGTCTCACTCTAAAAACACCAAAAATAACATCAAAACACCAAATTTACATCGGATTCAAGCCTAAGAACTTTGAAATTTCTAAAATCCACCAACAATGCCGAAACTATCCAAAACAACTCCGATTGACCTGAAATTTTGCAGACATATCCAAAATGACATTACGAACTTGCTCTAACTTCAGGAATTCCATTCCGACCCTGATATCCTATTTTCCACTGCCGACCGAAAATCACCAAAACTAACTTTCGCCAATTCAAGCCTAATTCTACACCGGACATCACAAAAATATTCTGAACACACTCCTAAGTCTCAAATCACCTAACGAAGCTATCGAGCCATAAAATCTGCATTCCGAGGTCGTTTCCCAATAAGTCAACTCTCAGTTGACTTTTCCAATTATAAGGCTATTTTTAAGGACTAAGTGGCTAAACTCTCACTACAACCATTCTGATTTCAAGCCTACCAACTCTAACACATTAATAACAGTATAACCAACTCATGACAAATGGAGAATAGTAATTATAATGTAGGTTTTTACGTAACTACGGACCGGGTCGTTATACTTAGGTTCTCAACCACCCTAGTGTGAGCACTGCTCAGGGTCCACATGAGACTCCTGTGAACTCTGACACACTGGAAATTGGTTCCCAATCTCTTGTGAGCTATCTTCTGAATGTGTGGTTCTGGTGTGAGCATCGTCTTGGGTCCCTGAGGCCCTTGGGAACTTTGACACATCAGAAACCTGGTTCTAATGTGCTATGGGTGAATCACTATGCTTTGCCTCAAAGTTGTTATGGTTGGAAGGCCTAGTTCCAAGGTTTATTTGGGCCTAATGAAGGCTCCCTATATTATATCTTATTACAATTGTATAATTCATTTGCTATTCTGGTATGTAATAACTTTGTAATAAACAGATTCTGGGGATATTTAGTAAAGTTGGGGGGGGGGGGGTTTCTTATTTCTTTTTGTTAAACTGGGTAGAAATTCTGCCTACAGGGTTTCAACAATGCTGTTAATTTTGTTCATTTGGTAAAAACTGTATGAGTTCTATATTTGTGCTTAGAAATCCTGCCTATAGGACTTTCGTTGATGATATTAATTCTGAGTTCTATATTTGCATCATTAGAGATCCTGCCTGTAGGGTTGATATTATAATGGCATTGGAAATCCTGCCCATGGGATCTATCAATATATCTAACAGACGTGCATTAGCAATCATGCCTATAGGATCCCACAATTTGATTTAATTATTTTCTAGCAATGTGTATAGTTCCTGCATGTATTACTGCTCACTAGATATCATGCCTATAGGGTTAAATAAATTCAATAATAGATACCATGCCTATATGACTAAGATAAGTTTTAACCCTAGAAATCATGCCTATAGGAGAAAAAAAATCAATTCAGATGATAGATGTCATGCCTATAGGATCAAAATCAATTCAGATAATTAGAAAGCATGCCTTTAGGATTAAAAAGGGAAATAAAACATGTCTCTATAAAGTTAAAATCAGTGCTACACCTAGAAATCATGTCTATAGGTCTGTAACCATTAAACTTTTAGAAATCATGCCTATAGTATTCCATTAATTGGTTCTGAATTCAATCGCCATTGTCAATAACTCAGGCAATATACCTGTGGGACTTAATAATAATTATGGGTTTATATTTGTGATGTATTACTGACTGAAGTGCTAGATTATACTGAATAAATTAGTATGCAAACAACATGTCTTAACACTCACCTTAATAAAAATGCCTCTGCACTCTGTTTTCTCACATAGATATCCTGCCCATAGGACTCTAACGTTAATAAAGTTTGCTAAATCGACTGTGTGCATTTGCTGTTTTATGTGTGGAGGTCAATATGAGCCCATATTTTCCTTTTATCTAAAATTCCTAATTGTTTTGCTTGTCGCCTAGACTTCTACATTTTTGAGCAACATAGGCTGGATCTAGAACTATCGCAAATAGAGGTCCTAATACCTCCAGGGCCATAGATAAGGGACGTGTAGTGCACGCATAGGGAACGAGCTAGAATTAACTAGAACGCTTAAGTAACAACTTAAAGATAGTAATCGGGTAGTAAGGAGATGATAGTCCGTGTGATAAGTACTATGAGTAATACCCCGAATTGAGGGAGTTACAAAGTATTGCACGGGGTGATCCTTTAAGCTAAAAAACTTAGGACCCCCCCTCCCTTTATTCATATTTTAAAATAAATTGAGTACTTTATTTTTCCAAATTTCTTTCTTCCCCTTAGACTAATTCTCTTAATTTAAGTTCGGCCGGGACCCACCGTTGTGGACCTCGAGGGGTGCCTAACACCTTCCCCTCGAGGTAACTTGAGCCCTTACCCAATATCTGGTGATGTAAACTGGTTATATGAGTTATCTGATCTAGGTTCCCTAATGCACCTTAATCTTTTAGGTGGCGGCTCTCTCAATTCCAATTCCCTACCCTCTTAAATAGGAATTGTCCCAAAAATGTCGAAACCCGATTTCGCGAGAAAAAAGGTGTGCGACATCAGGATTTACAAAGTTATGACTTACAGGCAGAATTCTTTATTCCATGTTTCATCTATGTCTTTTATGTACTAATTTTCATGCCTTACATACTCAGTACATTATTCATACTGACGCCCTATTCTCCGGGCCCTGCGTTTCATGCCCATAGGTGCAGGTAGACAAGCTGACGATCCCCCTTCTTAGGATCCTTGATCAAGGAGAGTTGGTGTGCTCCATTTGATCCGGAACTGCTTTTGATTTTGGTACGATATGTTTGTATACATATATAGGTATGAAGGGGCCAAGTCCCATCCTTGAACAGTTGTATATTCTATTAGAAGTCTGTAGATAGTATGTATACTTGGATATATAGTTGTCTATAGCAGCCTTGTCGGCTCGCCCTACGTATTCCGCACGTATATGTATATATGTCTTTTGGACAGGTTTCCCTCACGCATGTTATTATTGTAATTCAGCATATGTTATTCATGTTTATATCCTAGATGCATGCTCAAGGGTGTTCAACAGGTAGGGCTCGGGCACCAGTCGTGGCCCATCGGTTTGGTTCGTGACAAAAGTGGTATCAGAGTAGTTCTGTCCTACGGTTGTCTACAGACCGTGTCTAGTAGAGTTTTTTTATGGGTGTGTTATGCACCACACTTATAGACAAGAGGCTACAAGACGTATAGGATGTTATCCTCCTTTCTTATCTTAGATCGTGCAATATACGAATTCATTTTCCTAACAATGTGTTATGTCTTCAGCAATGCCGAAGAAGGCTACAACCAACCAGAAGGGCAAGTCCGTGGTGGATGAGACTACTAGTCGAGCGCCATGAGTTACCAGGGCTTGGGGAGGGTCTCATAGTGAGATTCCATCTCAGACTTCACATACCCCGCCCTCTCCAGAGGAGCTCCGAGAGGCACCAGCTCTAACGCCTGCCCCTGTACGTCCAACTCCTCAGCCAGATGCACCTGGTCAAGAGATGAGAGATGTTATTCAGCTATCAACTCAATTAGTAGCTGCACATGCTCGACATCAGGAGGTAGATATTGATCACGCATATAGGTCCGTCGGTTCATTAATTTGGACCCTCCGATATTCACTAGAGTTGTAATGATCCGATCGGACGTTCTGAGAGTTTAGCCCCATTTTCCCATTTTTACTTCATTATGTGTGGTTCAGATCTTTTATGTTGTGTTGGGTTGGTTGGCTTGGGTTCGGAGTGATTGTGGAGATAAATGAGACACTTAGTCTCTTGAATTGGTTAGTTAGTTGGAAAAGTGAATCGGAAGTTAACTTATAAGTATATGATCTTGGAATTTGGTTTTTAGGGTTCAGATAGCTTTGTCAGTTAATTTGGGACTTAGGAGTGGGTTCGGAATATTATTCGGAGGTCCGTGGTAGAATCAGGCTTCAATTGGCGAAAATGGATTTTTGGTGATTTTCGGTCGGTAGTGAAAAAATAGACATCGCGTCGGAATGGAATTTCGGAAGTTGGAATAGTTTAGTAGTGTCGTTTGAGATGTGTGTGCAAAATTTCAGGTAATTCAGACATGGTTTGGTTGGTTTCGGCATCGTTGGCGAATTTTGGAAGTTTAGAAATCCTTAGGCTGAATTTGGGGTTGAATCGGTGTTTTGATGTTGTTTTGGGTGTTCTGAAGGCTCGACTAAGTTCGTGAGATGATATATGACTTTTTTGAATGATTGGTTGAGGTCTCGAGGGCCTCAGGTGTGTTTCGAATGGTTAATGGATTGAATTGGGAAGTTTGAACTGCTGAAAAGTATGTTGGTGTGATCCTTTTGGTGTGGCCGCACCTGCGGATGGGGTGCCGTAGGTGCGATGATCGCAGGTGTGGACGGCCAATCGCAGATACTGAAATGGAGGCCTGGGCAGTTAGCGCAGATGCGGGAGTTTGGTCGCACCTGCAAGCCCGCACATGCAAGTGGTGAGCCGCAAGTGGAATGCGCAGGTGCACACCTGGTATAACAGATGCGAGTCTGCAGGTGCGTGAAATTGTCCGCAGGTGCGGAATCCCTGGGGCAGAAAGTATAAATTGGACCCTTCGCGAAATTTTGCCCATTTCCACCATTTTTAAAGTTGGGATTGAAGCTTTTGAGGGATTTTGAAGAGGGATTCAAGGGGAAACACATTAAGGTAATGTTTTTGAACCTAAAACTCGATTCTATGATGATTTTTAGTAGATTAAGCATGAAATTTGTGGGATTTAAGGGTGAAAATTGGGGAATAGGGCTTGGAACTTGAGAGTAAAAATTGGGTGATTGAAGGGTCAAACGAAGTTAGTTTTTGATAAATTTGGTATGTAAGGACTCGGGAGAGGATGAGGATTCTGGTTTTGTGATTTTCATCGGATTCTGAGACGTGGGCCTAGGGGTCAGGTTTGGCTAATTTCGGGTTTTTTGATGTGGATTGATAACTTTCGCGTGGGCTTTGTTCCTTTAGCATGTATTGATGATATGATTCTGATTTTGGTTAGATTCGAAGCATTTGGAGGCCGAGTCAAGAGGCAAGGGAATCGCGGGTTAGATGTTTGTCCGGTTTGAGGTAAGTAATGATTGTAAATCTTGTCCTGAGGGTATGAAACCCCGGATATCACATCGCTTCACTATTTTGAAGTGGCGCACATTCTAGATGACGAGCGTGTGGCGTGCACCATTGGGGATTGTGACTTGGTCCGTCCCGTAGCAACTATTAAGTTGCGTATTTGACTGGAAACCATATGATATTTTGTGTTTTAGAAAAGTATTACTATGTTTTGGGTTGAATTCCACATTTGTGTCTTGTGCCATGTTGTTTGGACCCTTAGGGGATTTCACTACTATTTCTTCACTATTTTGATTTAAAATTTGTACTCAGTCATGCTATGTTTTACTGATTTCATAACTCAGTCTTATTTACTCCGTTTTGATGCATAAAATGATATTTTGGGCTGAGCACCCTGTTTTATTGATAGCCCAAGTGGCTTGAGAGGTTTCTGACTGAGTGAGGCCGAGGGCCTGTGTTGTGAGGATATCATGGGATCGGGCTGCGCGCCGTAACTTGTTGTACTAATTTATGATATATGAGAGGTCGAGGGCCTGATTGATTATTCCATGAGATGGCTTGTTATAGAGCTAGGGCTGTAGGAGCCCCCCGGAGTCTGTATACCCCCAGTGAGCGCAGGTACCCTGAGTGAGTGATATGATGTTGCCCGATGGGCTGTTCTTGATTCATGATGTGCCCGAGGGGCTGATTACGAGTGATTATGAGGTTTCCAGAGGGGATGATTCTGAGTGATGTTATGCCCGAGGGGCGGTTTTATGATACATGTTTTGCCCGAGGGGATATATATGATTTTCATCTTTTTTACTCTAAACTTCATTGAAAATCTTCTGAAACTGTTGAAAAAATATCTTCAAATGATTTTTACTGAAATTTGGTTTTAAGCGATAGGATTTGACTTATATACTGTTATGAAGGCATGCTGTACTTACTGTGATTTCATGACGTGGATTTATGTGTTTCTTACTGCTCAGTCTTTATTTACATTTATTTCTTACTGAGTTGGCGTACTCATATTACTCCCTGCACCTTGTGTGCAGATCCAGGGATTTTTGGACGTGATAGAGAGCGCTAATTCTTCCATCCGTCGCGGATACTTGAAGTCGGCAAGGTAGCCGCATGGCGATCACAACCTTTCTCTTCTCCATATTATCTTCCTTAGACTATATTAGTGTGTTCCAGACTGTAATAGTCTTAGTTGTTTTCAGATAGTCCTTAGTAGACGCCCGTGACTTGTGACATCCCGATGTCGGGCTTGTTTGTTTCTTTCCGCACTTGTTATTTAAACTTATACTATGACATTTTATTAATTAATTGTTTAAAAAAACCTTTATTATGAAGTGTCGAATTATTCAGAAAATTTGTCGGCTGGCCTAGTTCCATGGTAGGCTCCATCACGACCGGGTGGTTTGGGGTCGTGACAAGTTGGTATCAGAGCCTAGGTTACATAGGTCTCACGAGTTATGAGCAGGTTTAGTAGGGTCTTGTGGATTGGTACGGAAACATGTGTACTTATCTTCGAGAGGCTGTAGAACCCTTGGGAAAATCTCACATTCTTGAATTTTTTTCGTGCGAATATATTGATTTTGGTAACTAAACTTCTATTGTTTCATTCTCTCACAGATGGAGAGGACACATGCTACCGGACAGGGTGACCAACCACCAGCTAGGCCCGTGAGGGATCGAGGCCGCGGTCGAGGCCGTGGCAAGGGTAGGGGTGTAGCCCGCGCAGCAGCCAGGGATGTACCTATAGACCCACCTGTTATTCCAGATCAAGTCCTACCGCAGATAATCCAGCGGGACCAACCCAGGCACCGGCTATGCCTATTGTTATTCCAGGTCTTCGGGAGACCTTGACTCAAATCTTGACCGTGTGCACCAGTCTTGCTCAGGCGGTCGCTGTTTCTTCTACACCAACTACTTCTCAGGCCGGGGGAGGAACATAGTATCCCGCAACTCGTACCCCTGATCAGGTTATTCAGGGACTTCAAACACTGGAGGCACCTCCAGCTCAGCCAGTTGCACCTGTTCAGGATTATGTGAATCCAGTTATGCTTGATGACGAGCAACATAGATTGGAGAGGTTTGGTAGACTTCAACATCCGACTTTCAGTGGAGCCGAGGGCGAGGATGCCTAGGGTTTCTTGGACAAGTGTCAGATGATTCTTTGTACATCGGGTATATTGGAGACCAGTGGGGTCTCGTTCACTACTTTACAGTTTTCAGGAGCTGCCTTTACTTGGTGGGAGGCTTATGAGAGGCGTAGGCTTGTTGGTGCAGCGCCCCTTACTTGGCAGCAGTTCTCTACTCTCTTTTTGGAGAAGTATGTGCCATAGTCCCGCAGAGAGGAGCTGCGCAAGCAGTTCAAGCAATTGCGTCAGGATGATATGACTGTGACGCAGTATAAGATGAGATTTTTAGAGCTATCCCATCATGTTGTCTGTTTGGTTCCTACAGAGAGAGAGAGAGAGAGAGAGAGAGAGAGAGAGAGAGAGAGAGAGAGAATCAGGAGGTTCATGGATGACCTCACATATCACCTCTAGATTTTTATGACCAGAGAGAGGGTATCGGCTGTTTCTTTTAAGCAGGTTGTTGTTACTGCCCGTGAGATCGAGTTAGTTCATCGCTAGGAGAGAGAGGAGAGGGAGGCCAAGAGGCCTCAGGGATCTAGTAGCTTTGGTAGTGTTCCCTCCAGAGGTCAGTTTCAGCATAGTAGAGGCCACCCATTTAGGTCTGCTTAGCCAGCTTGCCCAGCTTATACTGGTGCATCATCGGGGCATGGTTCCCGCAGTTCTCATCCGGTCCACTCATCATTCAGTCCCCTCCAGCCCAGAGCTCATCCCGTGCACCATCAGTTCAGGTTTCCTCCATGCCAGGTTCTTCTACTAGTCATCCCGGTGCTAGGGGTTCCCTTCAGTCCCCTTCACCAGCACCAAGAGGTTGTTATGAGTGTGGAGAGTTGGGGCATATGTGGAGGCAGTGTCCTCGTCGCCATGAGGGACCTTCTCAGACGAGAATTCATCCATCGACTTCAGCACCAATTACTTCACCACCCGCCCAAGCAGCTAGGGGTGGGGGTCATGCAGCTAGAGGCCGCCCTAGAGGGGGAGGTCAGTCCCATTTTTATGCACTTCCAGCCAGACCAGAGGCTATGGCTTTAGATGCCGTGATCACATGTATTATTTCAGTTTGTCACCGAGATGCCTCAGTCTTATTTGATCCTGGTTCCACATATTCGTATGTCTCATCATATTTTGCCCATTTTCTGGATATACCGCGTGAGTCTTAAATTACAGTTGTTCACGTGTCTACGCCCGTGGGCGATACTAATATTGTGGACCGTGTGTATCGGTCATGTGTGGTGTCTATTGGGGGTCTGGAGACCCGAGTGGATCCGTTATTGCTCAGTATGGTGGACTTTGATATGATATTGGGCATGGATTGGCTTTCTCCATGTCATGCTATCCTAGATTATCATGCTAAGACCGTGACCTTAGCAATGCTGGGATTTCCGAGTGTTGAGTGGAGAGGTTCCATTGATTATGTGCCGAGTAGGGTGATTTCATACCTGAAGGCTCAGCGTATGGTGGAGAAAGGGTGTCTATCCTATTTGGATTTTGTGAGGGATGTCATTGCTGAGACTCCCACTATTGATTTTGTTCCTGTGGTTCGTGATTTTTCGGATGTGTTCCCTGAAGACCTGTCGGGCATGCCGCCTGAGAGGGATATTGATTTTGGTATTGATTTGGTGCCAGACACTCAGCCTATTTCTATTCCACCGTATTGTATGGCACCGGTGGAGTTGAATGAATTGAAAGAGCAGCTTCAGGAACCCCTAGATAAGGGGTTTATTCGGCCTAGTGTGTCATCTTGGGGTGCACCAGTGTTATTTGTGAAGAAGAAGGATGGTGCCATGAGAATGTGTATTGACTAGAGGCAGTTGAACAAGGTTACAGTCAAAAATACGTATCATTTTCCTCGTATCGATGATTTGTTTGACCAGCTTCAGGGAGCTAGGGTGTTCTCTAAGATTGACTTGAGATCCCGGTATCATCAGCTGAAGATTCGAGATTTGGATATTCCTAAGACGGATTTCAGGACCCGTTATGGCCATTATGAATTTTTGGTGATGTCTTTTGGGCTGACCAATGCCCCAACAACATCCATGCTTTTGATGAACAATGTATTTCATCTATATTTGGATTCCTTTGTTATTGTGTTCGTTGATGACATCCTGGTGTACTCTCGTATCCAGGAGGAGCATGCTCAGTATCTGAGAGTTGTATTGCGGAGATTGAGGGAGGAGAAACTTTATGCAAAATTCTCCAAGTGTGAGTTTTGGCTTGGCTCAGTAGCTTTCTTAGGGCACGTGGTGTCCAGTGAGGGTATTCAGGTAGATCCGAAGAAGATAGAGGCGGTGCAGAGTTGGCCCAGACCGTCCTTAGCTACGAAGATTAAGAGCTTTCTTGGTTTGGCGGGCTATTACCGTCGCTTTGTGGAAGGGTTTTCTTCTATTGCTCACCCTTGACCAAATTGACCCAGAAGAGTGCTCTGTTTAGGTGGTCGCATGAGTGTGAGGAGAGATTTCAGAAGCTCAAGGCTTCTTTGACCACAACTCTAGTGTTAGTGTTTCCATCAGCTTCAGGTTCTTATACCGTGTATTGTGATGCCTCAAGGATAGGCATTGGCTGTGTATTGATGTAGGAGGGTAGGGTGATTGGCTACGCCTCGCGCCAGTTGAATACCCATGAGAAGAATTACCCGGTGCATGATCTTATGTTAGCAGCCATTGTTCACGCCTTGAAGATTTGGTGTCATTATTTGTATGGGGTTCATTCTGAGGTTTTTACTGATCATTGTAGTCTGCAACACTTGTTTAAGCAAAAGGATCTGAATTTGCATCAGCAGAGATGGTTGGAGCTTCTCAAGAACTATGATATCACTATTCTATACCATCCGCGGAAGGCCAATATAGTGGTCGATGCCTTGAGTCACCGAGCAGAGAGTTTGGGGAGTCTAGCATATCTTCCAGCAGCAGAGAGACCTTTAGCACTTGATGATCAGGTCTTAGCGGGCCAGCTTGTGAGATTGGATATATCGGAGCCCTGTCGGATGTTGGCTTGCGTAGTCTCTAGGTCTTCTCTTTATGACCATATCAGAGAGTGCCAGTATGATGACCCACACTTGCTCGTTCTTCAGGATAGGGTCCGACGAGGTGATACTAGGGATGTAGCTATTAGCGATGATGGTGTGATGAGGATGCAGGGTCGGATATGTGTGCCTAATGTAGATGGGCTTCGGGAGTTGATTCTTTAGGAAGCCCACAGCTCGCGGTATTCCATCCATCCGGGTGCCGAAAAGATGTATTAGGATCTGAGACAACATTATTGGTGGAGGGGGATGAAAAAGGATATTTTTGGATTTGTAGCTTGGTGTCTCAACTGTCAGCAGGTCAAGTATGAGCACCAGAGACCAGGTGGATTACATCAGAGATTGGATATTCCGGAATGGAAGTGGGAGCGGATCACCATGGACTTTGTAGTTGGGATCCCACGGACTTCGAGGAAGTTTGATGCTATTTGGGTTATTGTGGATCGGCTGACCAAGTCTGCACACTTCATTCATGTTGGTACTACTTACACCTCAGAGCAGTTAGCTGAGATTTATATCCGGGAGATTGTTCGGCTGCATGGTGTTCTAGTTTCCATCATTTCTGATAGAGGTACTCAGGTCACATCGCAGTTTTGGAGGACCGTACAGAGAGAATTGGGTACTTAGGTAGAGTTGAGCATAACTTTTCACCCTCAGACAGACGCGCAGTCCGAGCGCACAATTCAGATATTGGAGGACATATTGTGCGCTTGTGTTATTGATTTTGGGGGTTCATGGGACCAGTTTCTGCCACTCGTGGAGTTTGCATATAATAATTGTTATCAGTCGAGTATTCAGATAGCTCCGTACGAGGATTTATATGGGAGGAGGTGTAGATCTCCGGTTGGTTGGTTTGAGCCGGGTGAGGCTAGAATCTTGGGTACAAATTTGGTGCAGGATGCTTTAGATAAGGTGAAGTTGATTCAGGAGTGGCTTCGCACGGCGCAATCTAGGCAGAAGAGCTATGCGGACAGGAAGGTCCGGGATGTATCTTTCATGGATGGGGAGAAGGTTCTGCTGAAGGTGTCACCAATGAAGGGCGTTATGTGGTTTGGGATGCGGGGCAAGTTGAGCCCCTGGTTCATTGGGCCTTTTGAGGGGCTTCAGAGGGTAGGCGAGGTGGCTTATAGACTTGCTTTACCACCCAATTTGTCGAGTGTGCATCTAGTATTTCACGTTTCCATGCTTTGGAAGTATGTTGGTGACACGTCCCATGTTTTGGACTTCAGCACGGTTTAGCTAGAGGATGATATGACTTATGAAGTGGAGCCAATGGCTATTATGGGTCGACAGGTCCGAAGGTTGAGGTCAAAGGATATAGCTTCAGTTAAGGTGTAGTGGAGAGGGCATCCGGTGGAGGAGGCCACTTGGGAGACCGAGCGGGAGATGCGGAGCAAATATCCACACCTATTTGAGACTCCAGGTATGTTTCTAGACTCGTTTGAGGATGAACGTTTGTTTAGTAGGGGGAGAATGTAACGACCCGATCGGTCGTTCCGAGAGTTTAGTCCCATTTTTCCCATTCTGCTTCGTTATGTGTGGTTCATATCTTTTATGTTGTGTTGGGTTGGTTGGCTCGGGTTCGAACTGATTGTGGAGAGAAATGAGACACTTAGTCTCTTAAATTGGTTAATTAGTTGGAAAAGTGAACCGGAAGTTGACTTATAAGTAAATGATCTCGAAATTTGGCTTTTAGGGTTCGAATAGCTTCGTCAGTTGATTTGGGACTTAGGAGTGGGTTCGAAATATTATTTGGAGGTCCGTGGTAGAATTAGGCTTAAATTGGCGAAATGGATTTTTGGCGATTTTTGGTCGGCAGTGGAAAAATAGACATCGGGTCGGAATGGAATTCTGAAAGTTGGAATAGGTTCGTAGTGTTGTTTTTGATGTGGTGTGCAAAATTTCAGGTAATTCAGACGTGGTTTGGTTGGTTTCGGCATCGTTGGCGAATTTTGGAAGTTTAGAAATCCTTAGGCTTGAATTCGGGGTTGAATCGGTGTTTTGATGTTATTTTGGGTGTTACGAAGGCTCGACTAAGTTCGTGAGATGATATATGACTTGTTTGAATGATTGGTTGAGGTCCCTAGGGCCTCGGACATGTTTAGGATGGTTAACAGATTGAATTGGGAAGTTTGAACTGCTGAAAAATGTGCTGGTGTGATCCTTTTGGTGTGGCCGCACCTGCGGATGGGGTGCCGCAGATGTGGCCGTTGGTGTTTAAGTGCAATGTGCAGGTGCGCACCTGGGACCGTAGGTGCGAGTCTGAAGGTCCGTGGAATTGTCTGCAAGTGTGGAATCCCTGGGGCAGAAAGTATAAATTGGACCCTTAGCGAAATTTTTCCCATTTCCACCATTTTTGAAGGCGAGATTGAAGCTTTTGAGGGAATTTGAAGAGGGATTCAAGGGGAAACACATTGATGTAATGTTTTTGAACCTAAAACACGATTCTATAATGATAAGCAACAAATTTGTGGGATTTAAGGGTGAAAATTGGGAAATTAGGGCTTGGAACTTGAGAGTAAAAATTGGGTGATTGAGGGGTCAAACGAAGTTAGTTTTTGATAAATTTGGTATGCATGGACTCAGGAGAGGATGAGGATTCTGGTTTTGTGATTTTCATCGGATTCCGAGATGTGGGCCCAGGGGTCGGGTTTGGCCAATTTCGGGATTTTTGATGTAATTTGATAATTTGCGCGTGGGCTTTGTTCCTTTAGCATGTATTGATGATATGATTCTGATTTTGGTTAGATTCGAAGCATTTGGAGGCCGAGTCAAGAAGCAAGGGAATCGCGGGTTAGAGTTTTGTCCGGTTTGAGGTAAGTAATGATTGTAAATCTTGTCATGAGGGTATGAAACCCCGGATTTCACATCGTTTCACTATTTTGAAGTGGCGCACATGTTAGATGACGAGTGTGCGGTGTGCACTGTTGGGGGTTGTGACTTGGTCCGTTCCGTAGCAACTATTAAGTTGCGTATTTGACTGGAAACCATATGATATTTTGTGTTTTAGAAAAGTATTACTATGTTTTGGGTTGAATGCATTTGGGCCTCGTGCCAAGTTGTTTGGACCCTTAGGGGATTTTACTACTATTTCCTCACTATTTCTATTTAAAATATGTACTCAGTTATTCTATGTTTTACTGATTTCATAACTCAGTATTATTTACTCCGTTTTGATGCGTAAAATGATATTTTGGGCTTAAGCACCCTTTTTATTGATAGCCCGAGTGGCTTGAGAGGTTTCTGACTGAGTGAGGTTGAGGGCCTGTGTTGTGAAGATATCATGGGATCGGGCTGCGCGCCGCAGCATGTTGTACTAATTTATGATATATGAGAGGCCGAGGGCCTAATTGATTATGCCACGAGATGGCTTGTTAAAGCGCTTGGGCTGTAGGAGCCCCTCCGGAGTCTGTACATCCCCAATGAGCGCGGGTACCCTGAGTGAGTGATATGATGTTGCCCGATGGGCTCTACTTGATTCATGATGTGCCCGAGGGGCTGATTACGAGTGGTTGTGAGGTTGCCCGAGGGGCTAATTCTGAGTGATGTTATGCCCGAGGGGGGTTTATGATACATGTTTTGCCCGAGGAGCTATTTATGATTTTCATTATTTTTACTCTAAACTTCATTGAAACTCTTCTGAAACTGTTGGAAAAATATCTTCAAATGATTTTTACTGAAATTTGGTTTTAAGCGAGAGGATTTGACTTATATACTGTTATGAAGGCATATTGTACTTACTGTGATTTCATGACGTGGATTTATGTATTTTTTACTGCTCAGTCTTTATTTACATTTATTTCTTACTGAGTTGGCGTACTCACATTACTCCTTGCAACTTGTGTGCAGATCCATGGATTTCTGGACGTGATAGCGAGCATTGATTCTTCCCTCCGTCGCGGATACTCGAAGTCGGCAAGGTAGCTGCATGGCGATCGCAGCCTTGCTCTTCTCCCTCTTATATTCCTTAGAGTATATTAGTGTGTTCTAGACTGTAATAGTCTTAGTTGTTTTGGGATTGTCCTTAGTAGACGCTTGTGACTTGTGACACCCCGATGCCGGGCTTGTTTGTTTCTTTCCGCACTTTTTATTTAAACTTATACTATGAAGTTCTATTAATTAATGGTTTTAAAACACCTTTATTATGATGTGTCGAATTATTCTGAAAATGTGTCGGCTGACCTAGTTCCATGATAGGCGCCATTACGATCGGGTGGTTTGGGGTCGTGACAGGAGCAGATCTAAGCTAGGACCTTCAGGTATTTATTGGTAGGATGCAGAGGACTTTGAGGGTAATGAAGGCCACTACGACTGAGTCAGTTGAGCTAGCTTCCTATAGACTTCAAGATGTTGCACTTAATTGGTACGAGTCTTGGGATTTGTCTAGAGGTGAGGACGCCCCTCCAGCTGTATGGCAGGAATTTGGAGAGGCTTTTCTTCGTCATTATCTGCCACCAGAGCTTAGACGGGCCACAGTTGATAGGTTTTTGACCCTTCAACAGGGTAATATGAGTGCTGGGGAGTAGAATCTTCAGTTTGACTCGTTGGCTAGGTATGTTCCCACTATTGTATCTAAGACGGAGGATCGGGTTCATCGGTTCGTGATGGGGTTGGAGCCGCACCAGCTAAATGATTGTATGTCGATCTCACTTCAGCCAGGCATGGATATTTCTGGTATTCAGGCATAAACTTAGGGTGTAGAGGAGCGTAAGCAGAAGCAGAGGGCCAATCGTGATCATGATAGGGCCCAAAATAAGAGAGCGGGGTCTTCGGGTCCTTCTGGTGAGTTTCGAGGTGGTTAGAGACAACAATACCCAAGGTATCTAACTCAACAATCTGTTGATACCCAATTTTGCCATAATATTTTTCAAATAAGTATATATACTTTCAAAATATCATTTTTGCATCACTATTTAATTTACAAGATTTATACAAGTATTTTTATAATTTTTAGAGCTTTAAAATTAATTTTTACTGCATTTAAATTACTTGAATATTTCTTAATCACCTCTTAAATTATTGTATGATGATTTAATTACCCAAAGTTTTTATTTGCATCAACATATATGTTTTGGAATGTTTTACTTTTTTTATGTAAGTATATTTGTTTTTAAGCTATTTACATAATTTTGCAATAATAGCCTATATTCATGCATAATTGTATTCTTTATTACATTATTTGTGCCAAAATAGTATTTTTATATTTTTTAATGTTAAGCTATTTATATTCAATCATTTTACTGCACAAATAATATTTTTATTACTTATAAATTAATTTTTATAAATTTTTTTAAGCAAATTTTACATATTTAATTTATAGCCCCAATATAATGTCTAATTTTCGGACCAAATTACAGGCCCAAATACCCAGCCCCTTCTTTGATCCCTCAACAGCCCAACCAAACGACCCATTACCTTTGACCTGCCTAGTTTCCTATTTAATCTTGGTCGTAGATCTCAAATGATCAACGACCCATAATAAATCCCCCATTCTCCTTATATCCCCATAACACAAACCTTAGACCCCATTCTATCATTTCCGCCGCCTCCAAACACTCCCCTTCATCTCTCAAACCTTGATATAATTCTTAATTATATGAGTAAATGGTTAATTATTAATTTTAGTAGAAGATTAACTAATTAATTAAGGCTTTTGGATAAGCCATAACGTGGAAGCAATTGAAGTCTTGATCAAAGTCAGTTAGTGACTCTTTACTCATGTAACAAAGGTGGCATATTTAGAGAAATATTTGGCTAAATCATCACAAAAGGGGGGCCCCACAACCAAAAATCTTAAAGACATCTTCCTACATCATTTTTGTGGAGGTGTATGTGCTAAGTAACGAAAGAATTCTCAAATGAATTCATATGAAATCTCATAACGCTACAGCAGCGCGAGACGCAATTCTGATATAGCATGGTACAATCTCTTTCAAGAATATTATACAGATTTTTTCCTACTTCGATGCACCGTTACGTGTTTTGTCGCGATTGACGTGTGTTAGAGGGATTGTCAAGAGAATCGGCTCAGGTATGTTAAGGCTATCCCTTCTTTATTTTTGGCATGATCCATACGATACAAACGAAATGAGCAAATGCACAACTTCCATAAATGACTCTATTCATAGAAGTATTAGAGGTGCCTATGTTCTTGAATTCCCATGTGTCTTATTATTACATCTTCTTTTCATGGGTCTCAGAAAATACGTAAGTTGATAAAGTTTATTTCATGATATTAATCAAAGGCGTAATGATCTTATGACATACTGAGAAATCTTATTAACGTATTTCTTATACATTTCATTCATTTATACATGCACATTGACCCATGATCAGATGGCATTATATATGCGTATAATTATATGTATATGGGATATGGAAAAATGTTACGACGTTATATACATACCACCACCTGATCAACTGGTATATGTTGATGATTTTGCCCATAGTGGCCGAGATGATATGATGAGATGTCCTCAGAGGCTTGATGATGTTATGTACACCTATGCCTATGCATGATACGACATGTAAACACACGCACATGACATTATAAATGTTTTAGGATTTACAAAATTATTTAGACTTACAGGCGGATTTTTTTATTCCATATTTCATCTATGTCTTTTATGTACTGATTTTCATGACTTACATACTCAGTACATTATTCGTACTGACGCCCTATTTTTCGGGGCCTGCGTTTCATGCCCGTAGGTGCAGGTAGACAAGCTGATGGTCCCTCTTCTTAGGATCCTTGATCAGCGAGAGTTGGTGTGCTCTATTTGATCTGAAGTTGCTTTTGATTTTGGTACGATATGTTCGTATACATATATGGGTATGACGGGGCCCAGTCCCGTCTTTGTACAGTTGTATATTCTATTAGAGGTCTGTAGACAGTATATGTACTTGGGCCTTAAAATTTTGAGGGCCTAAAGCAAAATCTTAAATGTGCTTGAAGTATTAACAAAGAAGATCAAAGGGCACAGCCAAATTCAATCACAACAATAACAAAACCAAATGCCTACCAAGTGTTCCGTCGTGTGTTATTTGTTATCGTAGTAGGAGAATGCTATGTATTCTTTTAATATATTTTAACGTGTCTTCGTAATAGAAAGAGCACTAAAATTGAATCACTTGAAAATCTAAAAGGTCAAATGAAGCAAAATAGTCACAAATTTCTAAGTACGTTTTAACATGTAACGAAGAAATTGTAGTGACTTGTGAGTTGTGACTTAGCATATGATGTTGTAAACATCACTTATGGTTGATGTTGAGCCTGGTTAGACAGTCAATGTTGTAGCTCTCTAATGCTTGTTCTCCTAGGGGATGGTCCTCTCAAAGAAAGAATTTCCAACAATCAAAGGAAAGATTAAACGAGGCAGAGTAACCTAGAAAGCTGATTTTTTGTCAGTCTTAATTTGAATGCATTTAGATTTAGTAGATTATGTTGACTTTTAAAACTTTACCTTATCAAAAACTAAATAAGATTGGGCTAACAAAAGATTAGCGTAACCCAACTAACCCAAGGTGAGTCGACAACCAGCCCGTGGGCCAAATCTGTGTCTTTTTTTAAGGGGTAAGTGCACAGATAGCTTCTCAGGGATACGATTTAGAAATTAGCCAATATTTATTTGTTTTGAAATTTTAAATTTTAAAATCTTAACTTCAGGACAACTCACAACATTTGTGTTCTGAAAAATTGAAATTTAGGACGCACCGGGTAAATTCTAAATAACAGTCCTTCAGAGTGGCTACCTGATATCATTTCTATTATTTTTAATGGGGCTTTTTCGTATATATACGAGATTTTAAACGTATTTACCTGGTTTGTCTAAGTTTTCATATTTACAAAAAGTAACTAAAGTGTCTTATAAAATATATACAAATTCTGTCAAAATCTACAATTTATCTGCAACTTAAATATAATTTTTTTTTTACAGAACCCGGTCAGAAACTACAATTTACATACAATTTATATACCATTTGTATACAATTATCTAAGTTGTAGATGTTTTATGTACCGCTTTTTCACTCGACATACAAAATATATATAATTTGATTATGTCTTCTTTTCAAGTTTCAATATGAAATTCCAACTAAAATCACCTCGAGTATTCACCAAATTCACTCAAAATTGAGATATAAACTCCAAAGATATTCCCAATCATTTGCAATAATACCTGACCCAAATAAAACACAATTTGCAAATTCGATTTTCAAATCTTTCTAAGCTTTCTAATAGCTATCAATGGAGTTTAAGCTCATGAATTGTAACAACCCGGTCGGTCGTTTTAAGAATTTGCGCCCCAATCCCCTATCAACCGCTTCTCCCATGTCTATTTATGTTATTGGAACTTGTCGGAGCGTTGAGTGATGAAATCCGGGGTGATTTTGGACACATAGTCCATAAATGTGGAATTTAGCTTTAGAAATCTGGCCGTAGCTAGAGCTGTGTGAAGACAGTTCTGGAATAGAATTCCGTCAACTCCGTTAGCTCCGTTGGGTGATTTCAGGGTTAGGAGCGTATTCGGAATGTGTTTTCGAGGTCGGTTGTGGATTTAGGCTTGAATTGGCGAAAGTTAGAATTTCGGCGTCGACCGATCAGTGACATTTTGATATCGGACTCGGAATGGATTTCCGAAAGGGACAGCAGGTCTGTAATGTCATTTATGACCTGTGTGCAAAATTTGAGGTTATTCGGATGAGTTTAGACGTGTTTCGGCATTAGATGTGAATTCTAGAAATTTTCTAAGTTCTTAGGCTTGAATCTATGCATAATTGATGATTTTGATGTTATGAGATATGTTTTTAAGGCTCGACCAAGGGTGAGTTTTATGAATGCCCGACGGTCCCCTTAGGCATTTTCATACTGATTTTGTTATGTGGACGCCGTGTACGCGAGGTGGCGAGTGCGTACACGGGTCATTGTTGCTAAAATCCTATTTTTACTCCTACGAAATCGCTCATTTTCATTCACATATTATTGTTTCCATCTTAATAGAGTAGATAGCTTAAGAGTAAGCATGCCTACCTTTTCTGAATTGATTTTCTCTTATTTGTTAACTAGTCACATCATGCTTAGGTAGCTTTACTCTATTCTTGCTTGTTGCCTTTCCTGGATTATTTAATTAAGCCATAATTGACATACTTCTGCTTTGCATATTTAAATTGGGACTACGGACCGAGATCCGGGAGCTTTCCTCATGTACTTTATTTCATATTTAAATTGGGACTACGGACCGAGATCCGGGAGCTTTCCCCCTGTACTGAAATGCATATTTAAATTGGGACTACAGACAGAGATCTGGGAGCTTTCCCCCTGTACTGCATAACATATTTAAATTGGGACTACGGAGAGATCCGGGAGCTTTCCCCGTGTACTGCATTGCATATTTACTGTTGATATATATGTTGTGCTAAGCCGATGGCTCTCTTTATGTTATGAAATCTTTCCGTTTGCATTAATCCTGTTTATCATTTCTTATCTATTTTTCATTGTTTTAAATTGTATATTGACTTGTTTTACAAACTCAGTAGGGCCTCAACCTGACCTCGTCACTACTTGACTAGGGTTAGGCTTGGCACTTACGGAGTACCGAATGTGGAATACTCACGCCCTTTCCTGCGCATGTTTTCCCCATGTGCAGATCTAGGTACCAGTACCCAGTATCGTGGCTAGAAGTCGTCCTATCAGTAGCCAAGAGACCGCGAGGTAATTCTGCCGCGTCCGCAGAATCCCACGAGTCCCCTTCTACTCTAGTATAGGCATAGAAGACTTGTATATTTTTTTCCTTTGTTTCATTGTATAGAGCTACATTTAGTACAAAGCTTGTGACTATGGTGACATTCCGGGTTTTGGGAAGTAAAAATGTATATGCTGAGCAGCTACGTTATATCTACTTGAGTTCTTTTCTGTCCTTATTTTATTGATTCTATCATTTCCGTAAATCTTAGTCTTACCTAGTCATAGATATTAGGTACCGTCATGATACCTTTCAGAGGGTAAATTGGGTCGTGACAAGTTGTTATCGGAGCGTCTAGGTTCATAGGAGTCACAAGTCACAAGTTGGTTTATTAGAGTCTCGCAGATCGGTGCGGAGACGTCCGTATATATCTTCGGGGGGCTATGTAACTGTTAAGAACATTAAAATTCTTTGGAATTCCTTATCGTGCTAGTTGTTGTCATCAAATTCTTAAACTCTATTCTATTCTTGCTTGTAGATGGTTCATACCCGTATCCGACGTACTGATGACCAGGCACCCGAGCCCCCAGTTAGAGCTACCAGAGATGGGGGCTGGGGCAGAGGACAAGCACGCGGTGCAGCCCGAGCACCGACTAGAGTAGAGGCAAATGAGCCCCCAACAGCTACAGCTGGAGGGGCACAAGAGGTCCTTACTGTTATTCTAGACCTCCAGGAGACATTGGCCCAGTTCTTGAGTGTCTTCAGTACTCTGTCTTAGGCGGGTCTATTCCCGCTAGCTCCAGCTACATCCTAGGCCGGAGGAGGGTCACAAACTCCCGCAGCCCATACTCCTGAGCAGAGAGTTCATATTGGATAGGTTCCCGAGTATATTCCTATGCCCCCAACAGCTCCATCTCAGCATGAGACTAGGATAGTTGTTCCTGAGGCAGAGCAGCTCCGACTTGAGAGGTACAAGAAGTACCACCCACCTGAGTTCAGCGGACTAGCTTCAGATGACACCCTGGGTTTTCTTGAGGGGAGTCATCGCATTCTCCGCACTATGGGTATTATGGAGACGAGTGGGGTTTCTTTCACTGCTTTCCAGCTGAGGGGAGCAACTTATCAGTGGTGGCGTGCTTTTTAACTTAGTAGCCCGGACGAGGCAAATTCACTTACTTGGGCTCAGTTTTCTGAGATGTTCTTACTTGAGTTTGTCCCTCAGAGCTTCAGGGATGCCTGGCGTGCGGAGTTTGAGCAGCTGCGCTAGGGTTCCATGATTGTGTCAGAGTATGCAGTCCGTTTCAGCGATTTGGCTCGCCATGCACCAGCTTTGGTTGTCACTGTTAGAGAGAGGGTTCAACGCTTTATTGAGGGACTCCACCCCAGTATTCGTACCAGCATGGCCAGAGAGATGGAGACCGATATTACTTACCAGCAGGCCATGAGTATCGCCCGAAGGATTGAGACTATGTTAGCCCTGGATAGGGAGGAGAGAGAGGCCAAGAGGTCTCGAGAGACTGGTCATTTTTCAAGATCCCGTGCACCAGCAACATGCTATGGTAGGGGTTTTGCGAGTCGCCCTGTTCATTCAGCTCTCCCAGTAGCCAACGATATTCCAGCTCCTCCTAGACCTCAAGAGCCTTATTATGCACCACTAGTATCTCAGGTGACTCCTGCTCGAGGTGCTATCACTGGCCAGCCCAACAGGCTAGTTCAGAGTCAGCAGCGGCCGCCACGTCCTCCGAGGGATTGCTTTGAGTGTTGTGACCCTCATCATATGATCAGAGATTTCCCCAGGGCGAGGAGGGGTGCACCACCTCAGACTTATCAGGGTGCACCCCCTCAGATTTATCAGGCTCCACGTCTTCCACCAGGTCCCCCACCTATTCTTCCAGCCCCAACTGCTACCCCACCACCTCAGGCAGCTCGAGGTGGAGGTCGGGGAGGTCGAGGTCGCCCTAGAGGGGGATACCAGGCCAGGTACTATGCTCTTCCGGCCTGGTCCGAGGCCATTGCTTCAGATTCAGTCATTACAGGTATTGTTCCCATTTGTCATAGGGATGCATCGGTATTATTTGACCCTGGCTCTACATATTCATATGCGTCTTCCTATTTTGCTTCGCATCTGGGGATAGCCCGGGATTCTTTGAGTTCCCCTGATTATGTTTCTACTCTGGTGGGAGATTCTCTTGTTGTGGACTGCGTATATCGGTCATGTTTGATTGCTGTCAGTGATTTTGAGACATGAGCTGATTTACTACTACTCAGTATGGTAGATTTCCATGTTATATCGGGTATGGACTGGCTGTCCCCCTATTATGCTATTCTTGATTGTCACGCCAAGACCATGACGCTGGCTATGCCAGGATTTCCGAGGTTAGAGTGGAGAGGTTCCTTGGAGTATACTCCCCGCCGGGTCATTTCTTTTCTTAAGGCTCAGCGGATGGTTGAAAAGGGATGCGATGCATATTTGGCTTATGTGAGAGATGTTACTGCTGAGACCCTAGAGTTGAGTCAGTTCCAGTTGTCAGGAACTATTCTGATGTATTTCTAGCCGATCTTCCGGGTATGCCACCCGATAGAGACATTGATTTCGACATTGACTTGTTGCCGGGCACTCAGCCCATTTCCATTCCTCCTTATCACATGGCTCCTCCTGAGTTGAAGGAATTGAAGGAGAAGTTACAGGAGTTGCTTGAGAAGGGATTCATCAGGTCCAGTGTATCACCTTGGGGCGCTCCGGATTATTTGTGAAGAAAAAAGATGGCTCGATGTGTATATGTATTGACTACCGACAACTGAATAAGGTGACAGTGAAGAAAAGGTACCCATTGCCTTGCACTATGATCTATTTGACCAGTTACAGGGTGCTAGGGTGTTCTCCAAGACTGATCTATGTTCTGGTTATCATCAGTTGAAGATTCGGGAACCGGATATCCCGAAGACTACCTTCAGGATCAGATATGGCCACTACGAGTTCCTTGTTATGTCATTTGGGCTGACCAATGCCCCAACAGCCTTCATGCACCTGATGCATAACATATTTCGGCCTTATCTGGATACTTTCGTCATTGTGTTCATTGATGACATTCTGGTATATTCTAGGTCTCAGGAGGACCATGAACAGCACTTGAGGATCGTGCTTCAGACATTGAGGGAGAAGAAGTTGTATGCCAAGTTTTCTAAGTGTGAATTTTGGCTTGATTCTGTGGCATTCCTAGGCCACGTGGTGTCTTCGGATGGGATCAAGGTAGATCTGAAGAAGGTGGAGGCGGTACAGAGTTGGCCCAGACCATCCTCAGCTACTAAGATTTGCAGTTTCCTCGGTTTGGCTGGGTATTATCGCCGTTTTGTGGAAGGATATTCATCCCTTTCAGTGCCTATGACCAGACTGACCCAGAAGGGTGCATCTTTTATATGGACTGAAGAGTGTGAGGAGATCTTTCAGAAGCTCAAGATAGCCCTGACTACAGCTCCTGTGTTGGTTTTGCCTACCGGTTCTGGATCCTATACAGTTTATTGTGATGCTTCGAGGATGGCTTGGGAGCGGTGTTGATGCAGGACGGTAGGGTGATTGCTTATGCGTCCAGACAGTTGAAGGTCCATGAGAAAAACTACCCTGTTCATGATCTCGAGTTGGCAGCGATTGTTCACGCTCTGAAGATATGGCGTAATTATTTATATGGTGTTCCCTGTGAGATATTCATGGATCACCGGAGTTTGCAGCACATATTCAGGTAGAAGGATCTAAATTTGTGCCAGCGTAGGTGGTTGGAGTTGCTAAAGGACTAGGACATCACTATATTATACCACCCGGGGAAGGCCAATGTGGTGGCCAACGCCTTGAGTCGTCGGGCAGAGAGTTTGGGGAGTTTGGCATACCATCATGCAACTGAGAGGCCTCTAGCCTTAGATGTTCAGTCCTTAGCCAGTCAGTTCGTGAGATTGGATCTTCCTGAGCCTTTCCAGGTATTAGCTTGTGTGGTTGCTCGATCTTCCCTTTATGACCGTATCAGAGAGCGCCAGTATGATGATCCCCACCTTTTGGTTCTTTAGGACAGAGTCCGGCGGGTGATTCTAGGGATGTGACTATAGGAGATGATGGTGTGATGAGGATACAGGTTCGGATCTGTGGCCCAATGTGGATGGGCTTCGGGAGATGATTCTTGAGGAGGCCCATAGTTTGCGGTATTCCATCAATCCTAGTACCGCGAAGATGTACTAGGATCTGAGACAACACTATTGGTGGCGAAGAATGAAGAAGGATATAGTGGAGTTTGTAGCCAAGTGTCTCAACTGTCAGCAAGTCAAATGTGAGCATCAGAGACCAGGAGGGTTACTTCAGCAGATTGAGCTTCCAGAGTGGAAGTGGGAGCAGATCACCATGGACTTTGTGGTTGGACTTCCTTGGACTTTGAGGAAGCATGATTCTATTTGGGTAATTGTGGATCGGCTGACCAAATCAGCCCATTTCATTCCAGTACTGACTACATATTCATCGGGGAGATTGGTTGAGATTTATATCAGAGAGATTGTTCGCCTCCACGGTATTCCAGTATCTATCATTTCAGACAGAGGTACACAGTTCACCTCACGGTTCTGCAGAGTCGTTCAGTAGGAGTTAGGCACTAGGGTAGAGTTGAGCACAACCTTTCACCCTCAGAAGGACAGGCAGTCCGAGCACACGATTCAGATTCTCGAGAATATGCTCCATACCTATGTGATGGATTTTGGAGGGTCATGGGATCGATACTTGCCTCTTGTAGAGTTTGTTTATAACAACAACTACCAGTCCAAAATTCAGATGGCACCATATGAGGCTTTGTATGGTAGGCGGTGCAAGCCTCCTATGGGATGGTTTGAGCCAGCCGAGGCCCGATTGTTTGGTACAAACTTGGTTTAGGATGCCCTGGATAAGGTAAAGGTGATTCAGGAGAGACTTCGCACAGCTCATTCCAAGCAGAAGAGTTATGCGGATCGGAAGGTTCGTGACTTGTCATTTATGGCTGGTGATGGGGTTTTGCTTCGGGTATCGCCTATGAAGGGAGTCATAAGGTTCGGGAAGAAAGGCAAGCCGAGTTCGAGATTTATTGGCCCTTTTGAGGTGTCGCGACGTGTTGGGGAGGTTGCTTATGAGCTAGCCCTACCTCCCAGCCTAGTAGGGGTTCATCCGATGTTCCACGTCTCCATGCTCCAGAATTATCACGGTGACCCGACTCATGTCTTGGATTTCAGCTCTGTCCAATTGGACAAGGATCTATCATATGTTGAGGAGCCTGTGGATATATTAGACAGGCATGTCAGAAAGCTCAGGTCAAAGGATATTGTGTTATAAAGGTTCAGTGGAGAGGTCAGCCAATCGAGGAGGCTACTTGGGAGACCGAACAGGATATGCGGAGTCAGCACCCTCATCTTTTCCCAACTTCAGGTATGTTTCTATGCTCGTTCGAGGAAGAACGATTTTCTTAAGAGGAGGAGGATGTAACGACCCGGTCGGTCGTTTTAAGAATTTGCACCCCAATCCCCTATCAACCGCTTCTCCCATGTCTATTTATGTTATTGGAACTTGTCGGAGCATTGAGTGATGAAATCCGGGGTGATTTTGGACACATAGTCCATAAATGTGGAATTTAGCTTTAGAAATCTGGCCGTAGCTAGGGTTGTGTGAAGACGGATCCGGAATGGAATCTCGTCGACTTCGTTAGCTCCGTTGGGTGATTCTGGGGTTAGGAGCGTGTTCGGAATGTGTTTTCGAGGTCGGTTGTGGATTTAGGCTTGAATTGGCGAAAGTTAGAATTTCGGCGATTTCGGCCAATAGGTGAGATTTTGATATCGGACTCGGAATGGATTTTCAAAAGCGACAGTAGGTCCATAATTTCATTTATGACCTGTGTGCAAAATTTGAGTTCATTCGGATGAGTTTAGACGTGTTTCGGCATCGCATATAAATTATAGAAATTTCCTAAGTTCTTAGCCTTGAATCTATGCATAATTGATGATTTTGATGTTATGAGATGTGTTTTTAAGGCTCGAACAAGTTTGAACAAGGTACTAGGGTCAGTTGGTAGGTTTGGTTGAGGTCCCGGGGGCCTCGGGGTTGTTTCAGATGCCTAAAGGGTGAGTTTTGTGAATTTGAGAACAACTGAACCATTCAGGTTCTGGTGTCTCGCACCTGCGATGGTATTTCCGCAGATGCAGACACGCAGGTGCGAAGGGGGTTCCGCAGGTGCAACCCCAGGCCATTAAATGAATTTCAGCACCTGCGATGGTATTTTCGCAGGTGCGAAAGGGGTGCCGCAGGTGCGACCCAAGGCCACTTAATGAACTTCCGCACCTGCGATTGGGTTTTCGCAGGTGCAGCACTGCAGGTGCGATCCCAGTGTCGCAGGTGCGAATGTCTGGGCAATTTATTCCAAAAATCCGAGGGTTTGAATTTCATAATTCCAAAATCGATTGTGAGCTCGGAACTTGGTGATTTTCAGTGGGATTTGAAGAGGAGGATTATAGGTAATGTTTTCTAACCTTAATCCCTTTATATATCGTTAATCTCTATCATTTTCCTCAATCTAATCAATGAAATTGGATGAAAAACCATGGAAATGGGATTAAATATTCCCAAGTAGAAATCTGAGGATTTAGGGAGATTTAAACGTCGAATTTTATTGATTCTTGTTCGAGTGGGTTCATGAGCGAATGGGTGTTCGGGAAATATAAATTTCACCTGATTCCGAGATGTGGGCCCGAGGGACTTTTTGGGCGAATTTCCTAATTTCGCGTATTAGCTTATAAATAATTAGCTATTTTGTTTCCTTGAAGTGATATTTTCACCATGCAATCGATTTGAATAGATTTGGGCCACCCAGAGTCAGATACTCGTGGCAAGAGCGTGGTATTGAGTTAATTAGCGCAGTCAAGGTAAGTGGCTTGCCTAATTCTATGTTGGGGACTTTTCCTTAGGCATTTTCATACTGATTTTTTATGTGGACGCCGTGTACGCGAGGTGACGAGTGCGTACACAGGTCATTGTTGCTAAAATCCTATTTTTACTCCTACAAAATCGCTTATTTTCATTCACATATTACTTTTTTCATCTTAATAGAGTAGATAACTTAAGAGTAAGTGTTTAATCAAAGAATTAGACCCTTTGAATAAAGCTATTTTTAGGATGAACAGGGGTTACTGATAATCAAGGATATAGAGAAAAATGAATAACAGACAATATTGCAGAAATATAGAAAAGAGAAGTCAATTATATTCGAGAATCAGATACCTTTACAAGCCGTATTCCCCTCCCTTATATAGGAGATTCCTATAACATACAACTCTTGCTATGGTTGCTCATTAATGACTAATTATGACATTAATGAGGTGTTACAAAGTATAACGATAATTAGGGTACATTTACATAACGTAGAGTAATCAATTGTGGGTCTTTGAATCTTCCCATAGATTTGTCTAGATTCATTCTGACTGTGCCTCTCCCCTGTTTTGATCAGGTTGAGTTTCCCATGACTTATAAGCTCGAGGGTTTACTGAATCGTGCCTTTGTTCCGTACCTCTTCAAAGAATCACATCCAGCTGTCGCGTTTTCCTGTGTCCACGTGACTGGCTGAGTTGTCAAAAGATGGATTATGTGTGAAATTTTTTTTTACCAATACAGTAAGCATGCCTACCTGTTCTGACTTGATTTTCTCTTATTTGCTACTAGTCACATCATGCTTAGGTAGCTTTACTCTATTCTTGCATGTTGCCTTTCCTGGATTGTTTAATTAAGCCATAATTGACATACTTCTACTTTGCATATTTAAATTGGGTCTACGGACCGAGATCCGAGAGCTTTCCCCCTGTACTGTATTTCATATTTAAATTGGGACTACGGACCGAGATCCTGGAGCTTTCCCCCGTACTGAAATGCATATTTAAATTGGGACTACGGACAGAGATCCTGGAGATTTCCCCCTGTACAACATAGCATATTTAAATTGGGACTACGAATTGAGTTTCAGGAGCTTTCCCTGTGTACTACATTGCACATTTACTGTTGAGATATGTTGTGCTGAGCCGAGGGCTCTCTTTATGTTATTAAATATTTCTGTTTGCATTAATCCTGTTTATCATTGCTTATCTATTTTTCACTGTTTTAAATTGTATATTGACTTGTTTTACAAACTCAGTAGGACCTCAACCTGACCTCGTCACTACTTGACTGGGGTTAGGCTTGACACTTACAGAGTACCGAATGTGGAGTACTCACGCCTTTTCCTGCGCATGTTTTTTCCATGTGCAGATCCAGGTACCAGCACCCAGTATCGTGTCTAGGAGTCGTCCTATCACCAGCCAGGAGACCACGAGGTAATTCTGCCGCGTCCGCAGAATCCCACGAGTCCCCTACTCTAGTATATGCATAGAAGACTTGTATATTTTTTTCCATTGTTTCATTGTATAGAGCTATATTTAGTACAGAGCTTGTGACTATGGTGACATTCCGAGTTTTGGGAAGTAAAAATGTATATGCTGAGCAGCTACGTTATATCTACTTGAGTTCTTTTCTGTCCTTATTTTATTGATTCTGTCATTTCTGCAAATCTTAGGCTTACCTAGTCATAGAGACTAGATTCCGTCACGATACCTTTCGGAGGATAAATTGGGTCGTGACATGAATACAAGACCAGCTTCAGTTTCGTTCAATTACACTGCTAATTAGTTTCAGTTTAGTTTCAAACTCCACTCTTGTTGACAATTTCTTGTTATTCATCAATTAAAAACCTGGTAGCCCATTCGTATTGGTGCTTCAGAATGTATTATAATGTTTCTTCACCATTCTTCAAAGCTCCAAGCATGTTCATCTGCAAAAGCCGAATTGAAGAGGAACAAAGAGAAAAATATCTATACGAAAAAGAAACATAAAGAAGAATGAAGCCTAAAATGGGTAAGATTAGAGCCTAATGTAATATTTTGTATGTAAATAATAAATTATATATGCTAATGTAATTAAGTAATAATCTCTCTTTCAGGGGTAACTAAGTTTATATTGTAGTATAGATATGTACAAATTTCTTTTTTTTTTTTCTAATAAAAAACAACAACAATGACGTCAACAACAATAATATTAAATCTAATGTAATCCAACAAGTAGGGTCTGGGGAGGGTAGTGTGTAAAGAGACCTTACCCCTGCCCTGAGCAGGTTGATAGAAGTTTCCGATAGACCCGACTCAATGAAAGATGAAAAAAGAAGCAGTAGCAACAGGTAGTATAACAACAAGATAGCAAGAAAGTCAAAGCGAACCAAAGTAGTAGTCCACCCAACTGATTATATTTTATATATACCATTTAGAAAAAGTAAATTATAAATCCGACTGACTATTTTATATAAATATTTATTTTTTTGATTAGCATTGCTCACGTTCAACTTCTTCAATTTTCAGAGTGGCATAATTCACAAATGGATTGCATATGTATAGTAGGCATGACATCCATAACTTCTGTTAGGTGTTTGATTTATTGTTTAATTTAAAATATGTATTTACGGTTAATTGTCCTACCAATTTTATGAAACTTTTTATTTATCCATTTTCTACACGTTCATTCCACGACCCTACCTAACTAGGTAATGGCAGCTCTACAATCTTGTGACATATTCATTACCTAAATAAAAATCTTCTTCAATCTTCATTCTATATAATATTGGGGTTTTGAACCCACAAAAATTGGTTGGAAAGATTTCTTGAAGAAAAAATATTGAAACTAAACAAGAAACAAGAATGGACACACATAGGTTAATACGAATAAATTGTCCAAAATTCACTACTGAAATTGACTGTTCCTTAATCAAATAGAGAATGATGTAATTTTGTGTGAATTACTTATAAAACGAGATCTTAGAAGACTGAGTAAGACCGCCATCTTTCTTTTGTCTATTTATTTAAGTACACTAATTACTTTATTTTTAAGTTTTATACACTACAGTCAGGGGCGGATTTACGTATAAGCGGAGGGGTGGTTGTTATCGCCTATGTGTTAAAACTCAGAAAATCAGAAGAACTGTTAGAAGAAACAAAAATATATAAACGATAAGAAATATTCCGAGTCCACAATTTCCTTGTGTGTCCTTAAGGAATTTTAACCCCCTCACAAGTTGCCAAGGTAATGGATTAAATCCTCCCAGTATGAAACGGAATAACCTTCTTGCAACAGTGGCAATACAAATTGCAGGATACCAACAAACTCAAAGAATGAAGCAAGCTCACACTTACGAATTTGAGAGAGAGATACTGCGAAGTAGAATGCAGTATTCAAAATGGAATTCTCGATTTTTCAGTGTATGGAAAAAGAAGCCATGCCTCAGAATTTATAGGCAACTATTGGAAGAGGTGTGATGTCTGTTCAGGAAAAAGTGTCTGTTCAGGAAGGAAAACAACGTTCAGCAAAGGCAGCGTTTTTGGATTTCAGTTAATTCCATTAATGAACTAACTGACATTTAATTTAATTATTAAATAGTTAATTAAATAAACTTTGTCCAAAAATAATCTTATCGATCGATCATTTGACAAATCCAACTCCGAAGTCGAAGCCGAGCCGAGCGAGCGACGACGACGGCGCGAGGATACATCCTCTTCAACT